>BMAO01039248.1:0-209628 GCA_019973975.1 Trichonephila clavata
CGCTTTCAAGGAGGCAGTAAAAGACCCAGAGAAAATAAAAGGCGTTGAGATGGCACGGAGGTGCTTAGGCAGATTAATCAAATATAGTCTAAAAAAACTTTAAAAAAAACACGCTGATTATGTACTAACAAAATTAAACTTTAAAACTGTTTACCTTATGCTGATTGTATTTATTTAAAATTTAAATACATGTGATATAGAAATGATTTAAATTTTAAATCATTTCTATAACACATGTACGAAAATTCACATTTTTTGGTAGTTCGAAAAGTGGATAAAAAATTAAAGATTACATTACATTCAGACCTATATTAAGCTGAATGATTGAAGCTGAGCATTGAAATTTCTGTAGTGTAAGTGTTGTCTTTGTCTGTGAGCAGTAGTAAACATATTTCGTCCACTGTATTTCATTATGTATATTACCCGAGGAACAAAATTAAATATGTTAACCAGGAATTAACCTGTGATTTGTTTGAAGGCTGAAACTGTCATTTATATTTATTTTGAAAGCAATAGTTAATTATGAATTTTTTCGTATGTTTAAAACATCTGCCTGTCTTTATAGCAGGTAAGCTAACACTTTTAATCCACTCTTTTAAATAAAGAAGAAATCCAGTAGCGCACGTTTCAACTTCAACAATATCCTATCTATGACCAATATTACACATTTAAATATATTTGCGGAAATAGCTATTTCAGATTCACAAGTAAAAAAAAATTGAGGCTTTAGAAAGAAATTAAAATAAAAAATACATTATATTAGTAATAGAATATTTTTTAATTTAAAACTCTTGTTTTCACCATGTATTGTGTACACTCTTATTTCTCTAGAGTGCTGGCTGGGTGGCGTGGTTGGTTTGTAGCTGGCCTTCTGCACCCAAGGTTGCGGGTTCGACCCCGGCCCAATTCGGGGGATTTTCTTGATGAAGAAAATCGACAGTGGCCATGTCGTATGATTATGCGGCACGTAAAAGCTCCCTAGAGGGTCTGTTTGTCTTGGGTGCACTCGGCGAACTCCCTGGGGCATGGTCAAGAGGCCTTCCACCAAACTCCCGTGAACACTTTTGGCTCGATAAATAGTTAGATCTTCCCCATGCCACACAGTATTATACATTTACAAACATCCATGATTTCTCCCGAACCATTTGCCTGCGTGCTGAATAGTGTGACATTAATATTCCTTCACTCACACCTTCTCCGGAACAGTAACCCAAGCTCTATGGCATAGCACAGTAAGAATCATTAACAACTATATCATCTTGTGGTCATCAGCTTTACGCTAGTATGTGCTTACAGTGGAGAATCATTCACCATCCAGCTAGTAAGCATCCCATTTTTTTCTGAAGGATGATCAATCTTTAATACATTTAGTTAACCACCACTAAATAAATTATAATATTCATCAATAGGATTAATCTCTTACCCGCCACCGATGTTTACATTAGTTTCGCTCAAACGATGCGTTGAGTGCACGAACGAATATATACGTCTTTCCGAAATACAATTCTTTTCTTTGCGCTGCTATCAATAAAGTACACTATCTGGCCAAAAGTATCCGGACACCCAGTGGTATGGACTTAGAGGATCCTGAGGCCCATATTAATATGTTTTTGGTCCCCCCCCTTTTGCAGGCTGCACACGTTTGTGAAGACTTTCCACCAATTTTTGATAGGTGACCATAGGAATTGCCTTCCAGGCGTCCATCACAGCTGAAGTGAGTGCTTGCAGTGAGGATGGTCGATTTGGCTGGCTATGTAATCTGCGCTCTAATTCGTCCCAAAGGTGTTCTATGGGATTTAGATCGGGGCTCTGAGAAGGCCAGTCCAGTTTTTGAACACCCATTTCGCCAAACGACGTCTGTGCAAGCCTCGATGTGTGAATGGAGCAGTTATCCTTCTGGAAGAGAGAGAGAGAGAGAGAGAGAGAAATGGGTCTTCCCCGAAATATTGCCATAGAGTTGGGAGTGCAGCATTGTCCAAAATGTCCACATACATCTCAGAGTTCATGTTTCCAATCACAGGAACTAACGGACCCAGGCCAAACCATGAGAAACACACCCACACCTTTATGCTTCCACTGCCAAACTTAACAGTCCACACAATGCAGTCACTAAAGAAACGTTCGCCGGGCATCCGCCAAACCCAGACGCGTCCATCCAACTGCCAGACTGTAAAGCGAGATTCATCACTCCAAAGAACAGTTTTCCACATGTCCACAGTCCAATGAAGGTGAGCTCTACACCATTGCAATCGATGCTTCGCATTCTGTGGAGTGATGTTTGGCATGTGAGCGGCTGCACGACTTTGGAATCCCAAGTTATTTAACTCTCGGCGGACAGTCCTGCTGCTAACACTAATTCCTAATGAACTTTGGAACTCCTGAGAAATTTCCACCAACGAGGACTTGCGATTTTGTTTCACTACCCTTTTCAGAGTTCTGCGGCTGCGTTCACCAAGTATTTTCGGCCTACCGGTTCTTTTTTCTGCCGTTTCACTCTGCCTCGACGTTTCCACTTCCCAATTACATCACTCACAGTAGATTTAAGCTTCTGTAGAATGTCTGCAATCTCAAGAACTGATTTCCCACAAAGGGGACATCCCACTATACCGCCACGATCAAACTCACTAAGCTCCTTTGACTTACTCATTGCCTCACAAACGCATAAATACAATCTGACAGACCACTTCCAACACTTTTATAGCTTTTAATTACGTATCAAATTGCGTCACTCGCCAGAACCACTTTTTAAAGGGTGTCCGGATACTTTTGGCCAGATAGTGTATTCCGAAGGGTTTGTATTGCTATAAAATAACCTTGACTATGTGTGCGAAGGATTTGTATATTTCTTAGAAATTTTGCCTCCCGTCTCCCAGTACCCCGCATACGCGGGTCTATGTGAAAAACGGAGTGATTAGCGTAAAATGTTTAATTTTCAGTGAAGGAGTTAATAGAACTGATACTAATTGTATCTTCTTTTTTTTATGAATGCGGCACTTACAGTAGCAACGAGCTCGTTAAGAGAGGGGAGAGTCATTCGGAAGATAGACCCTTATTCATAAACAATGAAAAACACAACAGTGAGCGGAAATAAAGATTCTGTAACATATTATGAAGCTTTTTTCGCTTATCCGTATAATCATTTCCTATTTTAAACACATAAGTCATATTTGTTCATGGTCTTCGGAATCTCCTTGTCATACTCTTTTGCCTCCTTTGCAATAAATCAGGTAGTCGCTGCCATTCAAACTAATACCGTTTATTCCAAGTTTGCTCTTAGCGACTCTCATTTTCTTCCCCAACGCTAAATGGAAAAATGCTTTTTCTGTTATAGATGGTTTCTCTGTGGTAAACGATTTAGAATAGATAAAAAGAAAAATGCAGTGACCCCCTAGTTTAATGCAGATAAGTATATAAAGAAGAATCTTGAACCTCGTGAACAAATTCATTAGGAAACTATTACATAGAAAAGTGAAGTCTCAAGGTATGTAACAGAGAATTGTGCTTTTCAATATATATTGTGTTTTCCATTCTTTTATAACTAAACTTAATTTATTTTTTGAATGATCCTCGTATTTAAGGGAACCAGGACATGCACGGAAGTGTAAAATGCCAAAATTAAGACCCTTTGTTTATGAGACATATATCTTTTAAAATTTTCAATAGAGCTTAGATATTTTACGTTCTTAATAAAGATAATTTAATTATTCAGTAGAACTACAAAAAAAAACTTTTTAGTTCAAAGTTTTTTTTTTCTACTTAATTTAAGTAATGCATAATTTTTGAGAATACATACTTATGTTTAGGTACCATTTTTTAAAAAAGTATATTTTTTTTATGCAAAATATTTTTACACATTTTTAAAACAATACACAAAAGACAGTGAACCTGTTTTTTTTTAGTGGAAATTTAGTATTTTTTCTTTAAAAAAATTATGAAACTTTGAAATTTGGAAAATTTCTATTTCTCTGCTTTTTTTATGCATAAAACCATTTTTAAAAATTTAGGCACTATTTTAATAGAAAAAAATAGGTTCACTATATGCATAGGCATCTTGTATAGAAGTATAAAAAATCTGGACTCTTATAGCGAAATAGTTTTTTTTAAATGTACATAAATGCAAAAAAATATGCTCTTCAGAAAAAGTGAAAAAACTAAGGGTCAAAAGGGGCGTGGTCCTTTTTGTTTACATTTTTATTTTTCATATTTTCGGGCTATTTTATCAACAAACATGTAAATATTATACATGTTTAGGTTCAGAAAAATATGTGAACTATTTTTTAGAACTAAAATTGAAAAATCGATTTTTTGAAAGTATATGATGTCCTGGTTCCCTTAAGGAGTGTATTCTACGGGGTTAAAGTTATATTGGTACCGTAAGACATGCAGTACGTTTAGTCGAGTACATGTTGTGTGTTTTCCACATTGTTTGCAATAATTATGCAAATGTAGATTAAATTTTTTCTATTTTTCTGGTTGTAACTTTTTAAACAAGAGAAGTGTCAAAAGGATGTAAATACATTCTGTTAGCCGGAACGAAATTCGGTCGTGCGTCCAAGGGACTGTAATAGTTGTAATTAATATATGCTGAACATTTTAAAATTGGGTTGGATGGACACCGAAAAAAATACTAAGTTCGCAAACAATTAAGATGCTAGTGGTTTCTTTTCACAGCTCTGTGCTTTTAAAATCTAATATACCTTAATTTAAACTAAGTATTTATGCGTAGCTGTTGTTAAGGGAAAATAAATTAAGTTACAAAAAAATAATTCTCATTGAAATTCCCGTTTGTTTACGAAATGTATAGATATTTTTAGTTTGTAATACTGTTGTTGCTGTTACTTATGCCACCTGTTCGACAGTAACATCAGATTAAGACTGACGGAATTCAATAAGGCTAAGGTCTAGATTTTTACGCCTGTCGTTAGACTGAGCAAAATGCAGATGACAGAACGATTTTGCTCGGTTCCACCCCAATTTTGACGGAGAACACCCTGGGGTAGTCAGGGGCCTCTCACTTCACTTCCCCGTCCACCAACCTCACGAGAGGACTAGCGGCTCGACCAGTTATTTAGAATATCTCCCTACCGAGTAGACTGTATGCATTTACAAACACCCATGCCTTCTCCGGGATTCGAACCCAGGCCCTAAGTAATAGGCCATAGTAAATATCCTATCCTAGGCCTATAATAAACTAATAGTATGGAAGCGCTATGTTGATATTTCTACAAAACGTCTTACTAAATATTTAAATTTACATGCATTATTTTATTATAAGTTTTAGTTTTTGGATGAATCCTGAAATAAAAATCGTTACTATAATAAATAACCTATCACAAATGTTTAATATAATATTCAAATAATTATTCAAAACAAATGATTTCCTTGTTATTTGGAAAATAGTTTTAAAAGCTATATATTCGAAATGTTATTAATTTATTTAAACGTGCAGTCTGAAATTGATAAAAAGAAGAAGAAAACTTCTAGTACCGACTGGTCTGGTAAAAAAAAAGAAACGAGCCTTATAGTAGTCGCATACGATGTGTAATATCTGACATGTTATCGTGGTAAATTCGCAATAGCAACATAAATCCTGAAAAAAATGAATCGAGTAGGATTGGAAATATTTTTCTATGGAATAATTATATCTTTAATGAAAATTTTATTTAATTTACACAAGGAGTAATGCAATTTTTTATCAAAAATAATTATTCTTGTTCAATTTGTGGAAGAGCGGTAATGATAATTTATGATAAATAAAATATGACACATATACTTGTGTTTTCAAAGTATTTAAAAACCGTTGAAAAATAGCGTCAATAACAGTACCACTGTTAGTTGTCGAAACATTTCAATTTGTGTTTATTTCGAGCTTGAGTTCATTATTCCAAAAAGCTATGAGTGGCTCGGCTTCTAGCAAACTGAAGTTAACTTTAAAACCACCACTCAAAATCATGGGAAGCGAGTGATAGGTTTTTTAAAAGAAGAGCAGAACCAACCACCTTCTGTATGTGGTAAAAGTAAAAAAATGCAGGAAATTTTTTTAACCGTTTGATTCGGAGAAATGTATAGGATCACCGAAATCACTGTTTGTCCATATTCAAATAAGCATTTTGCCGCACATGTGTCCCCAATATCTTAACTAACAATACACAGTCCCCTAGTTTGAAGATAAGTAATATCCGTATGGGAGCCACAGCATGTGTGAGGTGTTCTGTTTGCGATAGATCACAACACCAGCTGCTCTGTGGCCCGGTCGTTTAAATTGTATGCAGGAATCGAAGTCAGGTATCTAAACACGTTCGTCATTGTCTAACCACGTCTCTGCCTAAAGGACTTAGCTTCTTCTCTGATCCTCAAGTGAAAAAACAAAAACAAAGATCCCACGGCCTAGACCGCAGGGGGTGGGGGATGGGAGCGGAGCCCCTCCCGAATGGAGAAAATCGAAACTTCACTGAATAGCGCGCTCTTCCCCAACTTCCTGTTACGCAGTTCTGTCCCTTTTCACGAAATCACTCCCACAAATCTCCAGCAGTCGAGAGGAAAGATGTTACACATAAAAAATATTGTCAATTTTGAGGATTTTGTAATTTAATCATTCCCCCATTACATCTGAAATCTTTACCTTTTTAGCTTTCTCTCTTTTAGTTTTTATTTATTACTTCCCGCAAAAAATTTGTCCCAAGTTACTTCTAATTTCATTTCTAGAATCATAAGAATAATTTTGAAAAAAAATAAGTAAACCAAGAAATGATCAATGAAATGTGGTTTTCCTTTTTTACCTCATTTTTATTTTGCAACACATTCTCCAGAGCTAAAGCGTACAACATTTTTTATCTGAATCTTACTAATTTTTTTTTTCAATTTTTCTTCTGTCTTTCAATTTTTGAAAATTCCAACAAATAAATGTGTTAACTGTTAGAATAAAAATACATTGAAGTTGATACCGATGTGTGTGTATGTTTCTTCAATTCTCTAAATACATCTATTTATTTCAGTTATTTATTTTTACGGAATTTTTAGTAGTATAGGGATTTTAAATTTAAAAAAGAAAAGTGAAAAATCTATGTAATGATATAAATATGAAAAGAGCTAAAATATTTAAAACAATGCAATAGGTGGAACCCGTTATTTTCTTTTTTCCATGGATTCCATACGCTTTATAATTTTACTTTGTTCTGTACTTTATGCTTTGTTAGTTTAATTGTGTGTTTTACTTAGAATCTCATTCACCAATTATTAAATTAGGTTCTAATTTGGGTTACTATTCTCTAATTCTATTGTAGTTGTATGCTTACGCATTGCAACAGTAGACAAACAATATTAATACATTTTGAAGTATTGCTTACCAAGTAATGAAATAAATCTTTTCGCAAACTATATATCGGATGGATTATATCTATCCGAGATACTGCAGTAAAAATTCTCTTGAAATAAATTCTCTCCCGTAACAATAGTCATAAATCAGATGGAAAGAGAATTATTTTATTTATTTTATATCTATTATACAAACTATCTATTTTTACATTTAACGTATCAGAAATAATAATTATTATTCCTTAGAAAAAAGTATACTTTCTAATTGAAAATGTAATTTTTATTTCTAACATTTGAAATTTTGACTTGTATGATTTAGTAACCAATTATTAAAATCTGATAACAATGTTTGAAGAATTTATTCTGATTTTTATTTGCCCATGATATTTTATCTTCATTATATATATATATATATATATATATATATGTGTGTGTGTGTGTGTGTGTGTGTGTAATTGACTCTAATTTACAAATCCTATCCTTAACAACATTTTGTAAATTATTTTTCCCGTCACTCAATCGCTTACAAAGTAGCAGTTTAACTCATAACTATGCGCAGTATATGTTATGGAATGTATTTCATTTAATTCTTTGAAAGAAATACTTTCAATTTTCTCAAAATCTTCAGGTTCATTGTAAAATATTTTGAGTGTTTTAACACTCAAAATATTACTAGAACGTCTTTTGGTGTCGATTGCACACTGGAACCTGTTCAGATTGTTTTCCTTTCCGCATTTTTGCTGGGTATTTCAAAAAATTTCAGGACTTTTAATCATTTTCTATAGTGATAACACACAAAAGGTTTTGAGGTTCTAGGTTTATTAGGAGAGATTTTACAACTAAATATACCTAGAACGTCCTCTGTTGTTGTTACTACACTAAGACAATTTATTATTATAAATAGTTGTCGTTCCGAAAAAGATAGTTCATTAAATAGATAACATTAGCAAAAAAAAACTTTTGGAAGTAATATCCCTTAACTATTCAGTTTTCAATGCAATTTTAATAAATTCCCTGTGAAAATGAGTCAGTTATACTAAAATCGTTGTGTCTAAGTGTTTTATTACATAGCATTTGCTTAACAGCTCATAAAAAATTTCATTCGATTTTTGAACTTTTTGCAGAGAAGACACCCTAAAACGATGATGAAACTTCCCGGTGGACGCAAGTGTTGGGAGGTTTGAGTAAATATCAGCTATTGTAATTCTAGCACACATTTATTAACTATTTTACTTAGTAACTCTAGGTAACTTAAGGGGAGAGTTCACTTAAGACACTAAACCTGAGGAGCAATCACGTTTGATTAATTGAAATATCATAGAAATAAGCACACTTGTCTTAATACTGGAGTGCCCTTGATAATGCCCTTGACACAAAGATAATCCCAACTTAGATTTTGTTTGTGTGTTTTCTAACCTGATTAACTATACGGCATCCTGTCATTCTCTTATTCACGCTTCTATATCCATTTTCAATTATTCAACACCCTATCTAACACTTAAATAGAAGTTCTAATTTGCAGGAACTCCGTATTTTTTACAGAAATCCTTTTTCACCTGAAATCATAGTTAAAAAGACTATTTCATCCAAGAGAATTAAAGGAATCGTTGATAGGTCTACGCCGTAATGAAATTTCTGATATATTGAAAGGGCTTTTTGAGAATGAATTAGATGGTGGTGAACTGTCTTGTTCTAATTTAGATTCCGATGAAGATATAGAATGAGTGAAAGTAACTGCGAAGAATATGAAGAAAGCGCAGATGAAATTGATAATATTCCAGGAAATCTCCTGATATATATGTCGCTAGGGGTGGCACAGAATAGATAACTTATTATAGTAATTTTCCTGGAAGATTTGCGACTCAAAATATTTTGCAACAAAGCAGTGGTCCAACAAGATTCGCTATACATTATGTCAACGTCACTTTTTTATGATAAAAAAATCATAATACACTGGTGTGCAAAAATTAAGGACGAGACGGTTTTTTCAATATAACTTTGTACAAAAGCATTCCAAATCAACACATTTAATACCGTAAGATCCCCAATACGTAAGGACATGAGTAATGTAAGCAACACTTACTAAAAGAGAAATCAGAGGGATAAAAAGAAGCTTTATTGAAAAAGTAGCATGGAGCGCAATGCGACTGAAGGCCGAAACATCCCTGTGATGGGTGTCCAGCAAGAAATATCAGGTCTTTAGTAGGGGATATGATTTCCGCTGACTGCTAGGCAAGTTTCACAGCGTCTGCCCATGCTGAGAATGAGGGTGTCAATGAGTTGTTGAGGCATTGCTGCCCATTCGTCTTGCAGCGCCAATCGAAGCTCCGGAATCGTTACTGGTGGCAAGGTACGAGCTGCCAAGCGTCTGCCTAGAAAATCCCATACATGCTCGATGGGATTGAGATCCGGAGATCGTGCCGGCCAATCCATACGTTCAATATCCTCACTCTCTAAGAGCTGTTCGGCAGCTACTGTGCGATGACATGGTGCATTGTCGTCCATGAAAAGGAACTGCGGACCCATAGCGCCTCTAAAAAGACGCACATATGGAAGAAGAATCTTGTTACAATAACGGGTCCCGTTGACTGAACCTGCGTCGAAGATGTGAAGGTCTGTACGACTACCAAGCATGATGCCTCCCCAAACGAGAACACCGCCACCTCCATACCTGTCCCTTTCAATGATGTTCGAGGGATGATTGCGGCTTCCCCGCTCTCTCCAAATGAGTATGCGATGAGAATCGCTACTCAGACTGAATCTGCTCTCATCTGTAAAGAGTACTCGTCCCCATTCATTGTCTCTCCAATTCCGGTGTTCCCGGCACCACAGAGAACGCCTTCTCCGATGGGCAGGCGTTAGAAGTACACACCATACAGGGCGTCGTGCAAACAGACCACCAACGTGTAGTCTTCTGGCCACGGTAAAACGCGATATCGGTCGTCCAGTCACCTGTGTCGTGTGTCTAGCGATTTCTCCCGCTGTCTGCCGCCTGTTTCTTCTGGCCTGTAAGGCAATATACCGGTCATCTGCGGGTGTGGTTCCTCGTGGACGACCACTACTGAACCCCTGGATAGCTGTTCCTGTAGTTTGAAATTGTCTCCAAAGTCGTGAAACGATGCTGTGAGCAATTCCGAACTCTGCAGCCACACTTGTCACACTGCGACCTTCCTCCAACTTCCCAATGATTCGACCTCGGGTAAAAGTATCCAGATGTCGTCGAACAGATTGATTATTCGCCATTTCTCGCTGAGGCAGCAACTCGGTGTGATTTTAACTGCTATACGGTGTGCAATCTCTTTGCCAGAAATACTAATCTTACACCGACAACATGCTTTACTACTCAGACACTCCCCCATTACGTCTACCTGCATATCTGCGCATGTGCTACCGTACATCACCTCAATTAATCTCCTGATTGGTCTTTCTGTTCGCTCTGCCTCTTCGTTCAGCTGATATGCTAATTTTTCGACTTCGTCCTTAATTTTTGCACACCAGTGTATATGGTAATTGCATAAAATTACAATAAAGATTTCTAAAACGAAACCCTACTGAGAAAGGTAGCCCTTAAATTATTTAGTTATTTAGTTATTATCTTAATTATTTTAGTTATATATTTTAAATCTCGGTGTCAAAACGGCATCCGTGGATGTTTAAAGGTAATTGAAATTTCAGACGTTTTTGTTTTAAGTCCTTGATTAATCAATTCTTACACTCATAATTCGTTTTCAGAACCCATGACGTTACACTGCGCCCTCTATTACTCAGGCTAGAAGCGTGCCTAAACAGTTTATACATAAATATCTGATTGTTACACAATTATTGGCCGAAAATTAAACAAAATTGAAAATAACCATGATTTACAAAGCAATAATAGATGTTATTCAACGAAGTACACATACACTTCGTCCAACTAGTTTTGAGGAATAAAATGAAACGCGGGGTGCCATAAGTCGGCGTCACGTTGGACAAATAAATTACGAACCGCCTGAATCAAGGAATCCTGGTTCAGGAAATGTTTGTCCCTCTCAAACCTGTCCCACCGATGAAGCATGGTATAGTCAGCCAGAGCCAGGTTTTGAGTATAAGGTGGGTGTAGCAGAAACTCACACTCCAAATCCTGGATTTTTGCCGGCTACCAACTGAGATATGAGGTCGAGCTCCATCATTGAAGTTGAGGAATCTGACCTACTAACTATTGCTGGTTGTTTGATGCAAAGTTTTCGGTGGCATTCATGTAGGAAAGAAGTGCAAGTTTTCTTTTACTTCTTTTGATTTTTATTGTAAGAGATGGCACCACTAATCGAAACCACGTGAGTTTTAGCTGCGGGACACGATGAGGCCATGTATTTATAAAGGGGGCAGAAAAGAGAAACTGGGAGTTGCACCAAAGCTTGAACGAAGGCAGGTCAGAGGAAATCGCTCTCTCCGTTGTTTTGAGAAAGAGTACGTGTTTTCGGAATTAGTATGGTGTTATCTCGAATTATTTAAAACCCCTTGCAAATAGTAAATGTTTTAGTTGTGTTATTAATAAATTAAGTTATTTTAACTCTGCGTGCTTATTTTAACATTAAAATCGAACCTTCCCCTAGACGCCGTCCCACAAATTGGGGGCTAGACCGGGAGTTTTTAAACTATTCAAAGTTTTATCTAAGAGCATTTTTTAAAAGTTTTACTTCCTCATCGATTTTTGATTTTCTGAGCGGTATATAGACCTTGCCTTGCATCGAATAGAGACCCGGCGAAGCCTTCAGCTGGAAAAGAAATTTTACGAGCGATACGGAAGTCTTACGAGCGATACGGAAATACTTCAGCGAGAACAGTCAACAGGAAAAAGGAGTCCATTGACTTGGTTAGAAACACGGAATCTTGGCGAATTTCCAAGTCAGCTACAGTCAACCAAAACTGGAAGCCCAGCGACTCAACGAGATACTGAACGAATTGAACTGGATTACTTTGATCATTGAGGTCAACACTGACGAGAGAACTTTTGGAACTGCATCGAATTGCGAGTTATCAACACGAAACAAGATTTCCTGTGTCATTGAGGTCAACGTAAAGTGTCTTCAGAATTACATTGAATTGTGCTAGTATCCTTTTTTTTTGGTATTGTGTGAGTAATAGGCGAAAATTATATAAATGAATGATTTTGTGTGTATATTTCCTGTTCTGTGAATCTGAAATTGAATTTTGAAGTACTAGGTACTATTATTGGTTTAATTGCAGACATAGATATTTGATGTTCTTTTAGTTTTGGAATTATTACTGAGTACTTTCCGTGTTTTTTCTTAGTAATCTATTTTTTATAAATGAGAGGAACGCGTTGTTTTTTTGAATAAAAAATAAAATTGATATTAATTGTAATACTTTGTGTTTTGTAAAAGGATTTAAGTTCCGGGAATTCTTTAAAAAGTCCATTTTTGTCTATAATTGTTTATAATTGATAATTGCATCTTATTTAAATTATCTTTTGTTTCTTTTTAAATGAGTAAACGATTTGCGTGTCATTTCAATGGTTTTGTCTCATTTAACTTGGGTAAAAATTTAAGTTGTTCTCTGGGTCACCATTCTGAGTATAAAAATGGCATTCTTACTCGCGAAAAGGAAAGAGGATTTGGTGTCACTCGCTGAGGATTTGCATCTTACTATCGAAGCAGGTATCAAAAAATTGAAGTTAAAGGAGCTGATCGTAAAAAGCCCAGATTACGTTGAGGACGATGTTAAAAAGATGCTTGATAGCATAGTGGAGGAACGTACAGAAAGAGAAGAGAGAGAAAGGGCTGAGAGAGAGAGGATATGCAAAAGGATGAGAGAGAAAGACGAGAGTATGAATTAGAGAAGTTGCGAATACAAGCGCAACAGACTGCCGGTATGCCGAATAACACCGAAAACGTTCAAGAATCGAATAAACTGTTTCACGAAACTTTTCATAAGTTTAATATGAAGGAAGATTATGAGAACGTCCGAAGAACTATAGGGCCAAAGCAGTTAAACTCATTTGCTAAGAGATCGAACAATAACAATAATTGTTCTCAAAGGCAAGAACGTTTTCACCTTGGAAATAATTGGAATGATAGAAAATGCTTTCAATCGACGAGAACTTACGATAAAAGAGTTATACAGGTAACATGTAGCTACTGCAGGGGACCAGGTCACTATGCCGTAGATTGTACAAAGCGCAACAAGGGTACGAAAATCAATAAATCTTCAAGGTCTCCGGTCCAGATCTGTTCTCGAATTCAGCAAGACAGAATTAAGACCAGGAAAATAACCGTCGGAAAAAAGACTTTTGAGGCTCTAATCGACACTGGAAGCTCAGTTTCGCTCATTCGTGAAGATGTAAGCAAAGGAATCATCGAGCAATCGAAGCTCTCGAAGGACATTGTCGTGTTATCTGGATTGGGAAAGTACGAAGTCAAAACAAAAGGATCGTTCCAACGAGAAATCGAATTGGATGGAGAGAAATATTCCGTAATATGGCATGTTGTGCCTGCGGTGCATTTGGAGTTCCAGGCAGTGATAGGATCGGACATTTTGGAACAAGCTTTTGTTGGCTTTGATAAAAAAGGTGTTTATTTCCGTAAACACGAAGAGAAGGTGTGGTTTGTGAATACACAGGTTTATGAAGCAAGAACTGAAGACGAAATCGAAGTTAAACATGTTATCAATCCTCGAATAAGAAAGGAACTCTCTGAACTAATCAACAGCTATACACCTAAGAAGACCGAAACGATAAATGTATCCATGAAAATTATCCTGAATGATGATATACCAGTTTACCAAACAGCACGCCGTTTGTCGTTTCTGGAGAATCAGACCGTCAACAAGCAGATTGACGAATGGTTGGATAGGGGAATCGTGAGACCAAGCTCTTCTGAATATGCAAGTCAAATCGTTTTAGTCAAGAAGAAAGACGGTACCGACAGACTATGCATTGACTATAGGAAACTGAACCGAAAACTAGTCAGGGATCGCTTCCCCTTGCCACTGATAGAGGACGTATTGGATAGACTGCAAGACGCCAAAGTGTATTCCACGTTAGGCTTGAAAAATGGGTTTTTTCATGTCGACGTAAACGAGGATTGCAGGCATTTCACCTCCTTTGTTGTACCAGACGGGCAGGTCGAATTTAATAAGGTACCTTTTGGTCTCAGTACAAGCCCAAACGTATTCCAAAGATATGTGTACAGCATTTTTAGGGAACTCATGCGAAAAGGCATCGTAATAATTTATTTGGACGATTTGATAGTTCCAGCTAAAGATGAGAAAGAAGGTTCAGAAAAACTGAAGAAGGTTTTTGAGGTCGCATCCAGATATGGGTTGGAGATCAAGTTTGAAAAATGTCAGTTTTTAAAACGGAAGGTGGAATTTTTGGGTCACGTTGTCGAAAATGGAACGGTGCGCCCTTCAGTTGCAAAAACGATAGCTGTCAAGAGGTTTCCTGTACCAACGACTGTCAAACAAGTCCAAAGCTTTTTAGGACTCACTGGCTATTTTCGAAAATTTATTCCGTCATACTCTAAAATAGCGAAACCTTTGAGTGATCTAATTAGAAACGACAATCGATTTGTCTTTGAACGACCTCAAATAGAAGCATTTGAAAAGCTCAAGCAATTATTGACTAAAAGTCCAGTATTAAGTATTTTCCAGCAGGGAAAAACAACCGAATTGCACACGGACGCAAGTCAACAAGGCTACGGAGCCATCTTACTCCAAGAGGCAGAAGATGGAAAATTGCATCCGGTTCAATACATGTCTAAGAAAACTACTCTGGCAGAGGAGAAGTATAGCAGCTATGAACTTGAAGTTCTTGCGTTTGTCAACGCTTTAAAGAAATTTCGTACCTACCTTATGGGAAATCATTTCAAAGTCATAACAGATTGCTCAGCGTTTCAAAAGACTATGGGCAAAAAGGATTTGGTTACTCGTATAGCGCGATGGGCATTATTGCTGGAAGAGTTTGATTATGAAATTGTGCATCGTTCCGGCCAGAGAATGCAACATGTGGATGCCCTTAGCAGATATCCAGTCGCAATAATTACTAACGATACTCTAAACGCAAGATTAAAAAGGGCACAACAAGAGGATGAATACACTCAGAGTCTAAGGTCACTGATTGAAACAAACAGCAATTCAGACTTTTTCGATAAAAACGAAGTACTTTACAAATATGTTGAAGGTCGTGAATTGATAGTTGTACCAAGAGATATGCAAACTGGGATAATAAAGTAAGCACATGAGAAGGGACCATATAGAATAGTTAAAGTAAACCTAGAGATAGATATGATTTAGAGAAAGTGGGTGATCAAGAGGGACCTAAGATAACAAATTCATCTGCTGATTTAATGAAATTTTACTCACCATGATGATGTATTTTTATAAAAAGCGTTTTCTATTCTTTTTAAAAGAACATAATGTGTATTAATGTGTTTTGTTTTCTTTGCTATTAATATTTCATTTTTGAGAGTTGTATCCTTATTTTTAAATTTGAATGTCTATATTGGAATTTTTATCTCCGATTAATATTAATTTTGCAGAGGCCGATATTTTATTGTATGGTATGTAAAATCACTGAGGTCAGTGATTCCCAGGATGGCCGAACTTGTAGGAAAGGAGTGCCAGTTTTCTTTTACTTCTTTTGATTTTTATTGTAAGAGATGGCACCACTAATCGAAACCACGTGAGTTTTAGCTGCGCGATAGGATGAAGCCATGTATTTATAAAGGGGGCAGAAAAGAGAAACTGGGAGTTGCACCAAAGCTTGAACGAAGGCAGGTCAGAGGAAATCGCTCTCTCCGTTGTTTTGAGAAAGAGTACGTGTTTTCGGAACTAGTTTGGTGTTATCTCGAATTATTTAAAACCCCTTGTAAATAGTATATGTTTTAGTTGTGTTATTAATAAATTAAGTTATTTTAACTCTGCGTGCTTATTTTAACATTAAAATCGAACCTTCCCTTAGACGCCATCCCACTGACGACGGTACACGTCCACATTAATTGTGTGGTCTTTCGAGAGAAATTCAAGGTGGGCCATGGTCTTGGTGGTCCACCAAACGAAGACGATAATTTTCTGAGAATGGAGATTAGGCTTAGAAACCTCTGTTTCGTAGGTTTGCTTATGAGCAGCCACTTGCGATCGTTACACAACACCCATTTTTCATCCACATTCAGGATACGATGTAAGAATGACTCTCTCACCTCACGCTCCAGTAGAGATTTACAGAACTCCAGGCTCCGTGGTTGCTCTTTCGTTAGAATATGTGGTACATATTAGGAGCCTTTTCACCGTACCCATTACCAACAAATATCGGAAGATTATTTTAGTGATACTAGACCTTTTTGACTACTAGAAGACGAACCGTTGACGTTGTTTGAGCTTCAACTTTCTGCCGTAAATGGTCCACATTACACCACACTGGATGACTGGCTCTAGGCTTATAGTCAATCTCCAAAAAGCTGCTACTAAACTTGACACAAACAATATACGGACTGTCCACTGACTTGTCGTGCCCGCACCCCATGCTTTGTTGACGTTGACCACACTATTGAATCCACCGAATGTCCTACCCATAACTCGTGCTCAAACACAATTCGCATGTCGCATTGCTCCATCGCATCCTTAAATGTTTCCAGTGCCCCTACTGCTATTATATAGTGTGTGGACATTTCCACTTCACTCTGTAGGGGGGTTGGTGTTGTATCACTATTGGGCTGTTTGGTGAATCTGTAAAAGTTGACTATATCATTTGACCAATAATTAGGACACGACCCAATAGAAAAAAATTAAAAATATAAATTAATTATGATTGACTTTTTTGCTTAAAGTTACTCTTACAGATTAAGATGTTTTGCTCTGTTTTTCCATACACAAGTACAGTTAAAGATATTTTTGTTCTTTTAATAGTTTTTAAATTTAACTGTAAAAATAGAAGAAAATTACTTACATTATAGATGGCATATATGAAAGGATTGTAGCAAGAATTGCTCATAGCCAGCCAATGGCAGGAAAACCAAATGACATTGATGTATTTGTACCTGAAATTTAAAAAAATCGTGCTTTAAATAGATATTTATGGAAAAGTTATCTTTCTTTCTTTTCTATACTCCATTTAAGAAAATAAATATGAAATGAAATTTTAAAAAAAATGAATCAATTGAAAGTTGTTGAAGGCGTGAAAGGTGTTGGTTTTATGTACAGCATAAAGACTAGTATTTATTTTTACTATTCGTTAAGGATGAATTATCATGAATTGAAATGAATGAAATTCGAATCAGATTATTTACAATACTCTAAGCAGAATTTCTTTCAAAAATTATATTTTCTGCAGAAACATTTTTTTAGAAATTTTTTTAGCGAGAAGCTTTATTCATACATTTATGGCATTATTTAATCCAGTATATGAGATATTAACTGCAATATAAGCTTCATACAGTTTTCACGAAAATTGAAAAGCTGCTACAGCTTTCCTTTTTTTAAGACATTATAATTTCAAATTGCTTATGTAATGCGGTATTATTGTAGTATATTCCTAGATATATGTGTGCATTGCGTGGTGTTAAGCTTCAAAGTGTATCCCTACTTTGATGTTATACATCTATACGTTTTATGCATTAAGGCTATACAATTCTTAATGAAGGGAATTCTTCTAATCTGCATTGTTATTTGAAAGGTATTCAAATGAAAATTTGTTACTGTAAAGTTACCATTTGTGTGTGTCTTTCACAAATATATTATCGTTAATTGTACTAAAATTTTCAAAACATCATACAAGATTTAGCAACAAAATTTACTACAAAAGGCTCTTATTTTTTAAACAAATTACTTAAGCCCTTAACTGCCACAGGCGTTTATATACGTCCCACTCAGCCGGTGTGTTTAATTCCCGGACATATATACACGCCTTTCTGAAATCCGATCCTTTTCTTTGCGCTGTGTTTCCGACGGGTTTATTTATTTCAGAGGAAAATTTGCGAACTTATGTTATTTCTTTTCCCTGCAATACACCGCATACAAGAGGCTATGTGGAAAAAAAAGTGGCACTGGGGAGCAAAGCGTGTAACTTTTAATTGGCAGTTAAAAGGAGTTAAAAAACAGGAAGTTTTTTTATTTCAACAGTACTACTCTCAATTTATGATTAATACGATATTTTTACTGCAGTATTAAATAAAATTACAACTCTATTTAAAAAAACTCTTGATCAGTAAAGCCTTTTATTGTAAGAATCTCTTTGCTTAACAAAATAACTGATATATAACATGCAATTCTTAAAAGAAAAGAAGGTAATTAGATAAATCAATAAATAAAACGAACTATAGGTTCCTACAAAAATATTTGTGTAACTAAGTAATCACCAAAACAAATTGGATTAGATTTCAAGATTATTCTATTGCATGTCTCCTAAATGAAAGTGTATAAAAAAACTATTTTACCTTGAAGCTAGCTAGTTATAGCATGATTATTATAAACTTAATTAAGAGAAATAATATTTTTCACTTTATTAATTAAGGAAAATTACGTGTAAAAAGTAAACATCGGATTTCGGAAACTAATTATCTTTACGTTTTCGATAGCTTTATAAGTGAGAAAAATTTATAAATCGCTTTTGGAAGAAATACATTTTTCTTCGTTAGGGTTTATTTTTAACGTTTTTTTTCAAGTCTCGGGTTTTTTTTTTTTGGTTTTTTTTTTTTGGATATTGCAAGAATTTGGTTACAAACTTGCAGTGCCAACTTAATTTTAAATTAAATCTTAAGAAATCAGAATGATCAATTTTAATCTTTCATTAAATCTCAAATTTGTATACGTAGTGATAGTATAATTTTTAAAATATATCTGTCGTAAAGATAATGTTTCCGTTTTTCAAAATTATCGGCAAAATATTAAAATATATCTAATTTTTTATTCATAAAAAATAAAAGGTAAGACGGATTTATATAAGCCTGAGAAATGCACATACAAATGGTAAAATAGATCAGTTTCCTTTTTCAGTTCCTACTATCAGTTCACTCCCTTGTTTAAATTTTCAATCGTTTATAAAATAATTTTTATTCATCCACTGAAGCCTTTTTTAAAACTGGTAGTCGATAACCCTTGATGTTAATATAAAATTTTCAAATATCAATTCAATAATAAAATTCAATCAACAGAAATAAAATTTTTGTTTGTTAACCTAAGTAGGAATTGACTTAAATTTTTTTTTTATATTATTTTTTTCCTAAATGGTAACACAAATTTAAAGTGGATATAGGGGTTCTATTTAATGTGTGAGATTCCTTATTATTGAACAAGATTGTCTTTTGTCGAATCCAATACTGAACAGATGGCCGTTCGTACACTAAGTTTTCAGTTACGAACTTTTCTTATACATACACATATTTTTTTCCAGAATTTGATTTTTTTTCCATCTTATTAATGGAGTCACTCAGTTTTAAATAATTACCAAACAGTAATTTTGATCTGTCTAAGGAAAAAATGGCTACTGCTGTGGCTCAGTTATGATAGCGAAATCGATGCCGGCATTGTTTTTGTCGAGTCGTGAGTTCGAATCCTGGTAGACCAACTACACCCCTAGCCATCTAAAGATAAATTAATTTATTTAAGGTAATAATGCATCGTTTTACGAGTAGAACAGAATTTCAGTATCATCTTTAGAGGAGAGGTGATCAGGATTTTAAAATAAATGCCTTGTCTCTTTAAGGTGGCTTTTCAAAACCCATAAACGCTAATCACTTGACCGAACTCTCTTGTTTTGAGACAAAGGGAGCCGACATTCTCTCGTTAATGCCAGCTTAATTCATTCCTTTCCCATTAATCTCTGCTTCCCAAAGATCTTCACTGTTGAGCAGGTAAACTGCACGTTATCTCATTGTCATTGCTCATTGTTCAAAGATTAAATAAAATGATTGATTTAAAAAGGGAGGAGAGGGAGAAGAGGGGGACGTGACTTTTAGCATTGGTACCCATCATTAAGTGCAGTTTACTTTTAAGATTAGACTGTTAAAATAAAAGTTAAAAAAAACAAAACATTCCTTTATAAGCAGAGAGGATTTTGAAACGTTTTTCAAAATTTTAAAGCTATTTGAAGCATAAAGTTCTACAGCAACATTGCTTACTCTAAACTAGTAGAGATGAATTTAATACAAGGGAAAACCATCCCAAACATTTTCTAATTTCACAAATGACCTACACGACGATGGCTGTTAGGGATAAATTGAGAGTGGAGTTTTCGTCATTAAGGCCGTCTTTACGCTTGGCTTGTCAAACATCGTGTATGAAAATGTTGCGTGAAATCTCGATGTCAAATTTATGTAACATCTATTGTACTCGTAAAGCTTGAAAGGATGATTTAATTTTGAAACATCGGATGAACCTGATGTGTAGGTACATAGCATTAACTGGATTAAAGTTAGCATTCATAATATTTTGTAAAACACACGCATAGTTTTACTAACTTTTTGATATATGCTTTAATTTCTAAAACCATAATAAATTCATTTTTAATTATTTTATCCATTTTGTTTTGTTTATACTGTAATGGATACCTTTCGAGTTCTTCTACGAATACGATTGGGGAAAGTGTTGTGTAACTGAGATTTTAGTTTAAAAACCGCGTAATAACGGTCGGTTCCTGCTTGACTCTGAACCCCCTTGTTCACACCTAAACCTGGCTAAGTGTGTGGGAGAAACTGAATGATCCACAGGCATGATTACAATCTAATTAATGTATTGTTACCAAATATCAATCAGTCACAATAACAATCTATAATTAAAGTAGGTGAATAAATAGCAGAGTGTGGAGGGAGATTCTATAACACAGGAATACTACTACGGACCCTCAACTGAATATAAGACAGCTTAAATACGCTCAAATATAACTACGTCGCACTCTAATAAGCTAACTTCTTTTTTATCAAGCGCACAATACCTGCACTTTTTATGCATTGGATTCTACACTGGAAACTTGCAGGTGATCTCTATCGGCTTGATCAATGTCGTTGGATCTACGTTCTGTAATCTTTTTCCTGGACAACTCCAAGACCTCTTCCTAATTCCAATATCTTTCAATGTTTAAATAACAAACTAACTCGCAGAGTCTATGTTAACTCCTACTTGCCAACTCCAACGTACCAACCCACAAACTCGCGGAAACAGAATTTATATAATACTAGCTTTCATGGCCCGGCGTTGCACGGCCTTATACCGAGGGTATAACGTAATCCCCATGTTAATTTCCTCTTTTCTTTCTGACGCCAACACTTTTGTGTGGGTTTGACACGTACGATGTGAGTGCATGACTCGTAAGTGCGTACCATGGCTTTGTCGCTTAACATTTTTCCTTCTCTTCACAAATTCAGCACTTCCAATATTATTTTTCGAAATTACTTTGATTTCTTTGTTTCTTTCCTCTCCGCTTAGCCCGGCGTTGCACGGGCTTTTACCGAGTGAATAACTTCATCCCCATGGAAATTTCGTGTTTCCCTCAGGCCGATAGCACTTATGTGTGTGTGTACGAGCGCGATGTGAGGGATTTCTTTAACTATGTCATAAAAACTCCCGTTTTCGAAATTTGTTCTTGCGTTGGTGTGGTGTGGTAAATCAGCACTTCCTATAGTCTTTTTCGAAATTAGTTTGACTTCCTTATTTCTCCCCCTGCCCCGCCTCGCTTAGCCCGGCGTTGCACGGGTTTTTACCGAGTGAATTACTTAATCACCACCCGGAATATCCTGTTTCCCTCAGGACGACAACACTTCTCTGTGTGTGTACGCATGCAATGTGAGTGATTTTTGTAACAATGTCATTAAATTTCCCATTCTCGAAATATGTTCACTTTTTTTCGTTGTGGAGACGGGTTTCATTCCTTTCCATTTAACCCGGCGTTATATGAACATAATCGAATGCATAACATATTGCCATGGAAATTCCCCTTCCTTTATCGAAGTCCCTGGTAAATGTGTGATTTATATATATTAATGTCATATATTACAATTCCCTTATTGGAAATATCTTCCAGATCTTACTGATGTCAAACAGGTTTCTTTTCTCTCTCTGTACATCACGGTCTTACAGTGGCTTTTTTGAGTGTAGAACTATTTTCCCCCTTACTCTCCTCAGATATAAGATTTTTCTTCAAATTTCTGTTACTGACTTGAAAAACAATATTGCTTTAGTAAAAAAATAATAAATTTAAACAATAAAAAGAAAACTATTCTGCTGCTGATTAAAAAAAATCATCATTTTTTTATAATAGATAGTTTTTAGGAATCTAAAATAATAAAATAATTTTCAGGTTTTCATTAATCGATCAATCGTTACTTACAGTTAGCTTAAAAATGTCTCTAAAACGTATATTTATCATGAATAATAGGCGATATACTTTTTATTAACAAATAATTAATTTAATAATAAAATAATAGAAAAATTCCTTTGATTTTTAAAAAATACATTAATTTAAATCCATTATCAATAAATACTAATAAAAAAAATTCTACAGATAGCTCCTGAAACGTTTGGATGTTTGATTAAACATATGTAAGTGTTAAAAATCCACTTTTGGGGGAAAACCTAGTTATATGCTGACATTCACTGAAAAAAAACATTCAAAAAGAAAATAATACTATTTGATAAAAACATTGAATTTTTTTAATTTTAATTTCATAGTTTTTCATTCCACTCAGCGTTAATTAAATTATTTAAACACATATCTCTGCCAAAAAAGTATATTATACAAAACTAACTTATTAATTATTTTATAATAAAATTGATTAAAAATGCTCATTTAGCAATTAATTGTGACATACCATTTGCTTAAATACTGGCAGCACTGAAAATGAAGTAAATTTCTGATCAGTGGGTAATGCAGCAAGTGAATTCACTCATTGAAGAAGAGAGAAATTACTTTGAATGAATAAAAATCAGAAAAGAACATTTGAAAGGCTAAAAAATATGAAAAGTGCATTAAAATAACTCAGGAGCACGTTAATATATATATTTATCAATACAATTAATTTACGTGGGATATAAATAAGCAGAAATTAACAAAATCTAATTCTCTAGATTCGAACCCAGACATACGAATTAGTCAGCTTGCAGCCTGGTGGGAGAGACACCCTATCCACTACACTACACAGACCGGCAGCAGAAAGTGAAAATAGGCATTAATAATGAATAAGAGGTTCAAATTGAAATTAATTTTTAATTGAGGGGATCCACAGGATATTCACATAACGATTGAAAAATTTCGATTGACGATTACATTTAAATGTATTGCAAAAAATTTATTGATTTTTGATATATTAATAAAACGCAATTAATAATAAAGAATATATATATATATATATATATATATATATATATATATAATATGAACATAGCTTTTTTTTTTTAAGGAAGTTATGCTTATTTAACTGACTATTTCCAAAAAAAAATTCGAAATGGCCAAATGTTTCGTTTTTATTATGAAATTATATGTCAAAAAAATAAATATACATTAGGCATTATTTTAAAGTAAACTATAAGTTTTATGAAAGAAAACAAAAATTTTGATACTGATAAATATTTTAAATGAATCTCAGAAATGCATTGCGCATGCATTTTTTCATCTTAATCTGACATATATAATTATTTAATTTTGAAAATTATATAAAGAAAAATTGACGAAAATTGAAGGAAAAATAACTTTTTCACTCGCATTTTTTTTACTCGCCAAATTTACTAATCCCCCTCTGTTTAAGACAGAACTTTTTAGTGTAACCCTTGAGAAAGATGCGGTCGACGGTGAAACTGTTTAAAGGTCTTTGGCGCAAAACTATTTTTCGACGCCAATGTTTGGATAAATGCAAAATCTCGCTTATTTTTAATTTTTTAAATTTTATTATCAGAGCATAATTTTTAAGTTAATGCTTTCAAACTTAACAAATTAATTGAAAAAATAAAATACTTTGAAATAAAAAATGTACAAAAAATACTGTTTAAGTTATTTCTCAGAAAAACAGTTGTTTACGAAAATCACAATTTTTTTTTTAAATAAGTAAATTTTTACGGATAATATTGCTTTACTCATGGAAAAAAGTTTTGTACAATTACCTTCATAAATAAAGAAGTTATTTAATGTTTAGTAAAAATTGTGACTACTTTTTAAAAAATCTTTTAAAAAAAAGTTAAGGGAATTTTATTCTTTAAATGACTGGAACTAGAAGAGAAAGGCTTGAAATTATTTAGTGTAGAATATCGTTTTAATAACACGAAAACAAGTTCATACGCAACGATTTAGAAATAATTTTCACAAAAACGCATCTGTTTCAACCATTTTTCAAAAAACTCGTAAAAAATAGAAAATATCGTTATTTTGCAAAGAAAATTATACCGTATCGTGGCGAAATAAATGATCTTTCCGATTCTGTAATTATTTTTTGTCTGATTTTAACACTGAAAATTGGATGGCAATTTTAAGATGGTGGAAAACGTCGGATCACCGCTCGGCCGAAACGGAATGGTAGTTCTGCCAAGTAAACAACCGGCAGGAGTAAAACAATTAGAAGTTTTAAGGTTTTTAATTAATATCTTTTCAACTAATTACAATATCGGAATATAAATGAGCAATATGGCTTCCCCGGAAAATTCCCGATCTTTTGGTACCTTCCGCGAGTTTCTGCGTTCTGCGGTGCGTGAGAAGATAGACGCACATGGATAGATAGATACATAGATACGTTTGTTTACCCTCGGATTTTAATAGTGTAGACTAGCTTCCATGGCCCGGCGTAGCACGGGTTTTTACCGAGGGTATAACTTAATCCCCATGTTAATTTCCTCCTTTCTTTCTGACGCCATCACTTTTATGTGGTTGTGACGCGTACGATGTTAGTGCATGGCCCATTAGTGCGTATCATGGCTTTCTCGTTTAACATGTTCCCTTCTCTTCACAAAATCAGCACATCCAATATTATTTTTCAAATTTACTTTGACTTCTTTGTTTCTTTCCTCTCCCCAGGCCCGGCGTTGCACGGGCTTTTACCGAGTGAATAACTTAATCCCCAGGGGAATTTCCTTTTTCCTTCATGTCGATAGCACTTATGTGTGTGTATGCGCGCGATGTGAGTAATTTCTTTAACTATGTCATTAAAACTCCCTTTTTCGAAATTTGTTCTTGCGTTGGTGTGGTAATTAGGAGAGACGGGTGAAAGCTCAGGTTTCGTCCTCGTCACTTGACCATGGGTTAAAATTTCAAGGTCCGTCGCCAAAAACACTCGAGTAGGTGAACAGTGCGACTTTAAAAATCACTCACTCACATTTGAATTATTTCGTTGCAATTTTTAGCCCCCCGAAATGAAAAAGTAGCTTTCTTAAAAATAATTGTATGTTGAAAAAAGACGAAAAATTTGAAATTTTTCAAATTACAAATTTTCACTACTACTTTGTATCCTGAAGAAAAATTGAGAGGATTTTTTGAAATGTTCGACACACGGGAAAAAAGTTTCATGCAATTATCTTTTTTCAATGAAGAAATTATTAAATGATTGTTTTAAGTATTTTGAGTGTTTTATTATAATTCGTTCAAAAAAGTTTTCGGCTTTTTATTTTTTAAATCATTGTTTATAAAAGTTTTAAAAATCATTTTTATTTAAGCGTAACGGTATTGTATTGATTCATTCGAGAAAAAATCATAAAATATGCAATATATCATTGTTTTGTATAAAAAAAGTTGTTTTAAAATTCTTAAAAAAAAGATAATTTTCAACATTTTATTTTTTTAATCACTGATTCTGAATGATCAATAATGATTTACAGAAAACAATGTTTTTTTACTTAAAAAAATGCAAATTTAAAGCAACAAATAAAACGTTCTGATATAATATATTAGAAAAAACCAAGCATATTCATTATTTTAAGGGGTCTCAGGGGTGTTAAAAATGTTTCGAGAGCACAAAATACGAACAATTTTCGACTAGGAATAATTCTTTGAGTTTAAAATGAAATAATTTGATTCTTTTACACATTTTTTATAAAGGAATAAAGTTTCAAAAAAGTATAAAATGTCTAAAATATAATCATAATTTTAAAAATAATAAGCACATAAATATAAGAAAATTTTTTGTAAGAAACAAATAGTAAGTTTTACGACGCGCATGATATTTTCTGAAATAATAATTCTAATTACTAGCAATAAGTTGATTTATAAAGTCAAATATATCCTTATTAGATGGTAGCGATTAGATATAAAAAGAATAAAAAATAATATTTTTAAAAAATAAAAAAATTACATTTTTAAAATTTTTTTCAAAAAATTTAATTTTTTTGAAATTTTTCAAAAAATTACAAATATGTAATACTATAAATAGCTAGGATTTAAAGATTATGATAGAGTTTATAATTCTGTAAAGTTTTATGCATCAAAGTATGATAGTTTTTGAAACGCAATGCGCGTAAGTGAAAAAAACACAAACTGAGAAAAAAGGCTTTAAAGTTTTCAATTGAATTTGAGAAAATAAATTTTAAAACTTACATGCTAAAATGCTCCAGGATCATACGATATGCCTTCCTGTTGCTTAAACAGCTCAATTTCTTTACTCTTTTCAAATTTTTTGGCTCTGCGAGCTTCAAACGATGATAATAAGCTCCTCTTTCTTGACGTAAAGATTCGATGATTGTCACGTTCAGCCAGGGACACACAAACATTTTTGTTAATTTTTAAGCCAAATTTCTCTAAAATAGTAATAAATATTTGATTTCCATTATTAAAAATGCTGGTTGCTAGATTTGCAGCAATCTCTGCAATCTGAAGGCTAGAACCAATCGTCTTAGGACAAAATTTCCAGATTAATGAATTTAAACTTTCATTAGGATTCTCTGTCTTACCTCCTAAACATTTCCTCAGGAGTGCCAGATGAGATAAGTCTGCAAATACAGGCTTAATTACATCTCGAACAGCTTTAGCAACTGAGGGCTTGTGTTTATAATTTTGTAAATTATTATTAATTGCAGCATTATACTTACACCATGTATTTGGATTTGTAGGACAAAACCAGTGCATCGGTTCATCATCGGTGCTGCAAGAATGACCCCAAACAGCCCAAATGGCTTTCCGCATTTCATCTACACTAGTAGAATTGCATCGAATAGCATTACCATAGTAATGCGTAAGCTTATTAATTAAACTATCAGTTAACCTACCTTTACCGCCTATAGTTTTACCATCAGATAATTTCTTTTTACCATATACTAACTTAAGCTTCCTAAGTCTTGTACCCATTCTCTTTTGCACATGGCCAACACATTCTATTTTCTGAATAAGATGGTCATAGCCGTATGGATTGTTTTCAGAAAGGGCATTGAATGTTTTTGTGTCGCCATCTCCTATGTAGTGCGAATATTTCAGGTTGTGAAGCTTTTCTGATCGATTAAAAATCCTCAACATCCCGTCAACCTCCATCTTACCAGCAGAGCCAGAATAATTTTTTCTACGCGAAATCTTATGCGCTCTTTTCCATTTATTGTACTTGATACCAAACTTTACCCCTTTATAACTGTCGCTTCATTTGCAAAATGAGGACAACACTTCCCGATCCAAAACCTTACCTGTTTCGCTCCCTATTAGAGTACATACTCCAATCAACGATGAATGTCCTCTCGTCTTCCAGGTCCCATCACCACTTACCGTTAAAATGTTATCAGGTGACGAAGAATTTTCTTCGACAGCTGCCCTGTTCATGCTTTCTTCGGCGACTTCCTTCATAACAAGTGAAAGTTTATTATTAATAACATCATATGATTTTTGTTCAACAGGATTAGGAAGACTCATTACAGCACAAAAGGTTTTTAATGACTGTAAACCCTGACCTATGCATCTCATTGCTAAAATAGATCTTCTGTTAATTTCTGGAGCATTATTTTTATTCCCAGTGTTTTCACAGCTTGAAAAAGTACAAATACTCCCACAGTTTTTACAATGTATTTCAAAATTCGAACAAAAACCACGAGTGGATTTTTCATTAATTGTTAATGGCTTATGACATTTTAAACAGCATGATACTGACAAAATAGATCTAAAGGTTGAAATAAAATCAAAAATACGATATCCTTTGAAGTTTTCACTTACTTTAACAAGATTTGACTTTAATGAAGTCTGAATTCCTGAGATTTTATTACTGGAAGCACACTTACGTGTATCTCTCCTTTCTGCAACATTTGTATCAGGACATACCTTCATGAATTGGGGTTCCCTCTAAATCTTCTTTTGTAAGGACGCTTACCTGAAGGCGTAGGATGTATATTTTCCATTTCAAATCAAACGATAAATAATGTTTTGAGTTTCGATAACGATTTCAAACAACGTTGTTTTGAATTTCGATAACTTATTTCAAACAACGTGGTAGCGTTACCAAAACAGAATGTAAACACAGAAAGAATGAATGTGTTGAGTTGCAAGCTTCCTTCTGATCAACTCAAGCGCTTAAAATATTTCGTGAGGCTTTTTAAAAACAGAAAAATGAAACGTTGCGGAAATAAAAAAAGTGGGCGTGGCATGTGTCCATTTAAACACTGTTATTACTAAATTGCTGTTTGGAATTTTTTTAATAACTTTCAAAGTTTTTGTAGCACTATCACGTGGTTGGTATCAAAATGTTCAAAAGAAAATGAGGAACAACATATATTTTTTTCGAAAATTCGAAAAAATCCGAGATTAACACCCCTGTGACCCCTTAACAATAATTATTTTCTTAGAGCTTAAAATAATACAAGGGGTTTGTGTGTATGTGTGGTATTTTCATTTACCAATCAATCGTTATATACCGGTAGCTTAGTCCAGAAAACTATAATCTCTTGTTTTATCCAGAAAAAAAAACAGATTACACAGTGTTATCATTACATAATTAATCTAGTAATGAATAATAGAAAAATATATTGCTTTAGTTTCTTAAAATATATATTATTTTAAATCCATTTTCTAAAAAAATTAATACAAAAACTCTCACCGTTAATTATTGAAAGGATTATTCATTTCTTCATTGCGTTGTTTTTGAATGTTAGATTAAAAATATATAAGATTAAAAAAGCCTGGAAATATTTATTTACATTCACTGTATAAAATCATTCAAAAAGAAAATAATACTATGTAACTAAAATATATTCTAAAATTATATTTTTTTAAGGTTTTTTATTCCATTTTTCTTAAAAAGACATTATTTAAGAATGAGGATAACGAAAATCCACAACAAAACTAAAACAGAGACAAAGCTATACTTGCTTTATCTCTGCATATATAACTTTCATTGGAAAGTTATATATAATAAACACAGATTCAGAATAATATAAAGTTTTAATCAATATAATGCAATAAATTTCAACATTAAAACACCCCAAACTAAATTACTAAAAAATAAAGTTTTAAGTTTATTTTTTTCACTTTTAAAAAAGACATATACAAAATCAATTTAAAGGTTTGCAATAATCTAATACTCTACATTTAAATACGTTATGTTTGAATAATTCCTTTGAAATTCCACAACAAAATTAAAGCAATGACAATCAAACAAAGTAAAAATATTAAAACTTTACATCTAGACCTGCTTTAAGTTCAATGAAAGTTATATATAGTGATGCAGCGCTACAATTACTTCATTAATTTTACATATTATGACTTACGCAGGTTCGATTAATTTAACTTATGTCTGCATCATATTTAGTGGTTAGTACTTTAAAACTCAATTAAAAAACAATGAGATTAAATTCGTTTATTATGTTTAAAACACATTACTAGGTTAAAATAAATACATTATTAATTTTATGAATAAGATTACTACAACATTCCACTTATCTGAAACGGAGGCATAGTGCTGGGTGGTACTTGGACGGCCTAAATTCAACTCTCTTAATCTGAAATCATGGTAACCTGTCTTCTGCTAATCTGTAAAATCTCTGTCTAAATCTCTGTCAATCTGTGTAAAATCTGTGTAAAATCTGTGTAAAATCTCTGTAAAATCTGCGTAAAATCTCTGTAAAATCTGCGTAAAATCTGGCGAGAAATTTCCCGGTTCCTCCTTTTAAGTGGAGGCAAATTACCCCCTTTTTCATCCGCACGCACTTTGGTCCTGCCTAGCCATTGGTCAGGAACCAAGCGCAGAGTCACAAATTTCGCGACGACTCTTCCAAATTATGAGTTCATTCAACTTTGCTGACCAGCCGTTGTGACCCCCTCAACTAAGGAATGCGACAACATCCTGTCAACAAGAAACAAGGGGAATACACACAAATTGCATGTGTCTTAGGGACCATCTTAAAACCCGATCAGCATCTAAGCCTTCCAGCCTCCAAGCCACCCATCACTCCTCCCCCCTTTCAGACTCACAAACACCTGGAAAGAGAGAAAAAAAAATAACACATATTTTGCAGTAGACATACAAAACTGAAATGGGAGTGATTAAATGACAATAGTAATAGTCCAACAGCGAGCCGGAAATGGATCTTCTTGACACGATGAAATCTTGGAAAAACAACTGCAGGAGAGGGAAAAAAAACTGGAGGGGGAATCCTTGATCCCGACGATTGAGCCTTTTAATGCCAAGTGCAGTAGGAAAAGGAGGAAGTCCCCCTTTCTGTTGTGAAGGTGAAGAAATAACGACAATTATGTCCTGTCGTTTGACGAATTGAAGAGGGGTGAAAGACACCACGCTGGAAGGATGTAGCCGCCGTAATGGGTAGCATATTGTTGAATTCTCTTATTGACTTCACGGCATTGTAGGAACCTTTAAACGTTTGTCTCCTCTGCTCCCTTGTGTTGGAGGTCGTCAATCTTGACAGCTCCCGAACCTGATGAATGTGGCTGGCCTGTCATCCTGACGCCATGGCGAAAGGGAAAATTTTCCTTTCCTGTTGTCCGTGAGTTGCATTCCAGCTCGACCTTAATGAAAAAAATACTCCCAAAAGAGATTATAATAAGTACGGAAATGTTCTACACACACCAACACGTGAACTCATTATTTTCCATTTCACTTTCTCCCTCCCCACTAACTTCTTGACCGGCAGGGACTTTCGTTTGAATACCACACCGACCATCCCCTGCCTCCGTTTCTGCCAAACAAATGTAGTACAATAGAACGTCTTGTAAAGAAAAAAAAATTCATAAAATTCGAATTTTGAGATGAGATCTGGGCTACCGCATAATTTACACAAAAAAATTGCACTCACGAAAACATTGTAACAGTATACTTGTGTACATAACACAGCAGTGATTAATATGTAATATAAATAAAACAAGTGATATATATAAAGATACAAGAAGTAAATACTTAAAAAATTGATTGTGACACAGATTTTGGCGCGACATGTATGCATAGTAAAATGGGTAAAAACAACATTTCCGATGTCTGGCATGAAAGTTAAACATATATTTTGTATAATTATGCCAACTCCTCCTTCTCACTGATCATCGCAGAACGACATGATGAAGAAAATTATTAGCTAATAATGTACACAAAAAAAATATCCACCATTTTAAGGAAAAAAAAATTTATTTTCCAGTGTGAGATTGTAACAGTATGTGAGAACAAGTTTAGATAAGTTATTATTATTATTTATGAGTATAATGCAAAAAAAACAGAAAATCATCACAACATTGCATCACCTAACATCGAAATTCGACATGATAACAATATGGCATGATTACATAAGAAATTGCAACGTACATCAAAGTCAATGAGCATAAGGAATCATAAATTCACCCTGAGCCTTGAGTACTAATTAAATTAAGCATGCATTTGAAATACAACGTACAACAAAATCAATAGCATAAAGGAATGACAAATTCACCATGAGAATTGCGTACGAATAGTATGACTTAGGCGTGCATTTTCCTTATTACAAAACGATGAATATGCATGTGATCAGGATGCAACCCAAGGTTAAGAAACAAAAAAAATTTAATACTAAAAGTAGACGAGATTATTAAAATTGTGGCTATTAATAAAAATGGATTTTAAGTCTATATATAAAAAAATAGAAGGCGAGAAAAAAAAACGAAACACTTCACTCTAATCCTTGAGTGCTATAAATGTACACTGAACAGAGCGATTCGCATGTCATCAACACCAGACACAAAAAAAATTTTTTCAACAATAAAAATATTAATTCCCATTACTATAACTAATTCACCAAAATCGACTATCGGCAACTCGAATACTGACTCTCAAACAACATAGCCATAAAACCTTATAACCAATACGATCCGCTAACAATTAACTAACGCTACAAACAGATAACTATCTCTCAAAACAGAACTAACTCGACAACTGAAACTCTAATTCTCAATCATTTCTACTAAATCACTTAACTAATACCTGAATAATCATCTTAATTCACAAACTCATAAAACAATTCTCTTATCTCTTCTTCCAACACTTCGTTAAACATAACTTCCGTAATTAATTCACATAACCCGCTAGATTCTAATACAACCATAATGACAACAATTTCCTGTACCTCTTTAACAATTCGCTAAACATAACTTCCGAAAATAATTCACATAACCCGCTAGATTCTAATACAACTATAATGACAACAATTTCCTGTACCTTTTTAACAATTCGATAAACATAACTTCCGGAAATAATTCGCATCAGTATTCAAATATATCACGAACAATCTTAACTCAATTGTAATCAACACTCTTCACATAATGAAATTCAACTTATAAAAAAAATTCATGCTCTAACCCACTAAGTATTCAAAACAATTTCATAAGTACAGAATGAACACAAGACTTATCTACCTCAATACTAAATAATATGACCAAGAATTTTCATAAAAAAAAATTATTATGAACCAAAAACACGAAATCAAAACTAACTTCACTTAATCAATCAACATTTATGCCGAGTAGTACATCACGGAGGGAGAGAGAAAAATTTCGTAAATCGACAAAACCGAAAGGAAAAAAAAAACTGAATACCCAATTTATGGACAATTGAAACTCAACTACTCAAAAACATTCTAAAACGAGAGTACAAGAACACAATACTAGTAACTATACTTTAAACATATCATAGAAATTCCTTTAGTGTGAATAAAATTTTACTAGTGCGATGGCCAACACAGAATAAAACAAACAACCATCTCGAATATTATTAAAATTCATAAAACACAATTGTAATTAAGAATAATAATGGCAAAATAGCTACTTTCTTCTACACTATCATAAGGTACTGGCGAAAACAATAAAAGTTCAAAAATAAACATAAATGATAATGCATCCACAATAAGTATTCAATAAGTAGGTTGCAAGAAACAAGAAAAATATATGATTGATTATAATAACATGATAAAAACAACGTTATGGTAGTAGTAAAACCCCAGAATTTAATACTTTTAAGCAACAATGAAAATCGCAAAGAGATAATGTATAAATGAAACACAATAACAAAATACGTATAATGAGCATACTAAAAAAAACACATGGAGCATGTGTGGGACTACACACATAGCTAAAATAGTAATTCACTGATTTATGAGTTATACAAGAGACCTTTCTCTATATTTCCTGACTTATTGTAGACATGTACCTTGTGTCCACAGTATATATTTTGAAATAACATACATGCAAAAGCATATGAGTGACAAAAACAAATTTAAAAAAAAACATCAATGTATATAATATTGATATTTATACAAGTACCAACATAATAAAATAAAATTAATTCTCATTGATACAAAATGAATTCCTACAATCTACCCGACAACAATCTTTGAAGTATTTTAAGATAAGCATGGACCCTTCTTCGATAACAAAATGTCGACAATAATATGAACAAAGTAAACATTAAAATTTTATGTATGAATTTAATTTATTTATTTTGAAACACTGTAATAAGTTTAGTCTAAGTAATAAGTTAAAATTCTTCCGCTACACCTGAAAGTTTGAGTTTCAAAAAATTGCAGTTTTCTCATTATCTGCCCAATTGCCTAACTTCGCAACTTCGTTAATTTTATTTAAAAAATTTCTAACACTCGAACCCTCACTGCCCGCAAATTGTGGGATCAACTCAATTAAATTAAACCGATCGGAAGTAGTATGCAATTGAACAGGATCGGCCTGACGAGAACGAGGCATTATGCGAATTTTATCTAAAACCGGCGAGTTGCAATTAAGATAAAATTATCGACAGAATGAAGTTAAAAAAAAATTATGTTAACATTCTTACAAAGAGAAGGATCCATCTCCATCCAATATACCAGTGCCTAAATACATTAGAACAATATGGGATCGAAAAAAAGAATTTTGCAACCTTTCATCTACCGAGGAAATTAAAAATTAAACTTGCGAGGAAAAAATAATTTGCTTTAAAGTTAACGCCAATGTATTCAACATTACAACAATCTTAAATTTATTATACATTCGAACACAACACATTAGCGATTGCCCAAATTCATCTAAAAAATTCACGCGTGAACTAAAGAGGGAAAAAAAAATTTCCTCGAATCCTGGTCACTTGGCACCAGATGATGCAGCGCTACAATTACTTCATTAATTTTACATATTATGACTTACGCAGGTTCGATTAATTTAACTTATGTCTGCATCATATTTAGTGGTTAGTACTTTAAAACTCAATTAAAAAACAATGAGATTAAATTCGTTTATTATGTTTAAAACACATTACTAGGTTAAAATAAATACATTATTAATTTTATGAATAAGATTACTACAACATTCCACTTATCTGAAACGGAGGCATAGTGCTGGGTGGTACTTGGACGGCCTAAATTCAACTCTCTTAATCTGAAATCATGGTAACCTGTCTTCTGCTAATCTGTAAAATCTCTGTCTAAATCTCTGTCAATCTGTGTAAAATTTGTGTAAAATCTGTGTAAAATCTCTGTAAAATCTGCGTAAAATCTCTGTAAAATCTGCGTAAAATCTGGCGAGAAATTTCCCGGTTCCTCCTTTTAAGTGGAGGCAAATTACCCCCTTTTTCATCCGCACGCACTTTGGTCCTGCCTAGCCATTGGTCAGGAACCAAGCGCAGAGTCACAAATTTCGCGACGACTCTTCCAAATTATGAGTTCATTCAACTTTGCTGACCAGCCGTTGTGACCCCCTCAACTAAGGAATGCGACAACATCCTGTCAACAAGAAACAAGGGGAATACACACAAATTGCATGTGTCTTAGGGACCATCTTAAAACCCGATCAGCATCTAAGCCTTCCAGCCTCCAAGCCACCCATCAATAGCAAATACAAAATCAGAACAATATAAAGATTTAATCAATACAAATGCAATGATTTTCAACATCAAAACACCCTAAAAAAACAAAATAGAGTTTCAAGTACCTTTTTCACTTTTAAATAAGACATACAAAATCAATGTAAGCTAATCATAAAAACGCATCCATTTTGCCTCATAAAACGGGAAATTCCCTACATCCTACGTCACTGAGAACAATTTCTGCCCCTCATTACAAAACTGAAACTTAACACTGACCTTCACTAGTTCTACCGCGCATGCGCAAAAAACAAAAAATCTTGCGAATGTTTTTTTAAACTTTTCATGATAGCAAAAGCTTTACTTTACGAAAATCACAGCAAAAATTTTAAAATCCGTAATTTTTAAGCAATTTTTTCAATCTTGTTTACAGATTACGGATAATATTTTTTTACACACGGAAAAAAAGTTTCGTGCAATAGTTTTAATAAATAACGAAGTTATTCAATGTTGAGTAAAAACTTGGACTAATTTTTAAAAAAATCGCAGGAAAAAAAGTGTTGGTCATTTTATTTTTTAAATGAATGGATCTAAAAGAGAAAGGCTTGAAGTTAATTAGTGTAGAATATCAATTTAATAACACTAAAACAAATTCATACGCAACAATTTAGAAATATTTTCATAAAAACGCATCTGTTTCAACCATTTTTAAAAAAACTCGTAAAAAATAGAAAATATCGTTATTTTGCAAAGAAAATTATACCGTATCGTGGCGAAATAAAGGATCTTTCCGATTCTGTAATTATTTATTGTCTGATTTCAACACCGAAAATTGGATGGCAATTTTAAGATGGTGGAAAACGTCGGATCACCGCTCGGCCGAAATGGAATGGAAGTTCTGCCAAGTAAACAACCGGCAGGAGTAAAACAATTAGGCGTTTTAAGGTTTTTAATTAATATCTTTTCAACTAATTACAATATCGGAATATAAATGAGCAATATGGCTTCCCCGGAAAATTCCCAATCTTTTTGTACCTTCCGTGATTTTCTGCGTCGTACGGTTCATACGTTTGTTTACCTTCGAATTTTAATAGTGTAGATACTTCATTTACATAATCACGCGTTCTTGGTCGGCGAAGGTTGGTTGAATTGAAATGATTTTCCCCAGAATAGTCCCCAAGGTGTTAGTATAGTCGCGGATAGAACCGTCTCAACCTCTTTTCTTAGAAATGACTTGATTTTATGCAAATGTAAATACTATTTAAGTAACTTTCGTTGAGTATGTGAGTTAATGGAAAAGCGTGAAATACAAGTACTGGTAAAGGTGTACAACCACTGGGTGGTCACGCTTCATTAGATTTGCCGTTGATGTAGAGCCCACCAGGAATAGTGGAAATAACCAACATTGGAGCTGACCGAGCTATCGGACTTCGAGAAAGATCATAACAAGGAGTTCCAACTCCAGATAAGTAATTTCGATAATTTGGTACATCTGATTAAATGTTAGGATTTCATATAGCTCTCACAGTTAAGTTAAAAATTTGTATTCTCCATAAAGTGCTATAAATAGAATAAAAATAGATATTTTATGATTATGTCTGCTTTCACCTCGAACCCTCTCCCACCCTCGACCTTTGGGCCGCAACAAAACGGTTCATAGAAATTTGCTAACGAATGAGTTTGAACATGTCATCGAAATTTAGTAAACAATTTGGAACAAATGAATTTTTTAAAAAATTTAGTGACTGTAAAATTTATAGAAATGATTTGAAATGTCTTGTTATCCTTGTTATATACATTGATTACTTATATTTCACATTTATTGATTTATTTGTAAGACTAAAGTATGGCACTTGTAGCATAAATTATTTTTCTTTTTTAAAATTATTAAAAATTTACAAAAGAGTTATTTTTGATTACAAGTTCAAACCTTGTTTAACTTTGCCTTTTCTACATCCCCATAAATCGATCTAGGAAAAAATATAAATATTTGGATTTGTCCTGTCTTTATCAAATATTTAATGTTTTCTGAAAACCTACAAAAATATCAAATATAACAAGAGAAATCGGTCACGTATAAAGTTTCAGGAGTAGAAACAAAAGTTATTTTCAAGAAAAACACAGAAAGACTATTAATCTTGGAGAATCCAAAATTTTCAAAATCATTTTGAAGGATACCAACAAAGATATCATGCCATTATGTTGCTGAAGTAATGGTTTTATTAGTTTCATCGTTTATTTCAGGATGCTTTTTTTTCCTGTGTTTAGTTTATTTTAGTTTGCCCTTAAACTGTCCTGTCAATCATTACATAAAGAGAACCAAAAGTTCTGACCTGGTTATAAAAATCCGTTACAAAATAAACGTATATTGCAGCTTGTTTATTATTGGATATAAGTCAGTTTTAGTAGCTTTTATGTGTGGTCAGTAGAAGGTGAGAATGCTCATTCAAGAGGTAATCGGGGGAGCATTTGTAAGTAAGGCGTAATTTTTGCCCGAAATGACGTCGATTAAAAGAGAGAGAGAGTCCAGTGTGTACTTCGTTTTCATGAAATGAAATCACCCATTAATGTTAAATGTAAATATCGACGCTGTTTGTTGGCCGAGGTTACCTAATGGCCAAGTTAACGGACTCGTGGTCGGAGTGCCATGAGTTCGAGTATTGTACGCCTGAAGACCCGCCATTAGAAGGAACCGATGCACGTTAAATTAGCCGAGACTAAAACATCCTTTCATTAGTGTGGTGTGGAGGTTAGGAAACGGTGTGCCTGCTCAATGCCTAAAAATTTATAAATTTTAAGCAAAATCTTATCCTTTTTTTAAAAAAAAATTGTGTCCTATGATTTATTATGCAAGGTAATGAAGGCTGAAAGATTATTGGTTTCCTTTCAATTTTCATTGATCTACTAGATATTAAATTCTTTTTACTAATAATTTGATGAAAAGGCTGGTTTTACACAAGCAGTTTCTTAAGGGTATTTTAACATCTATCAACTGTCCAGTATCTATGTCGGTTGCAAAAAGTGTACCATTTAGAGACATTTAACCTCATTACTTCCATGTCTCATCTACATTCAACTGGAAAATTTTTATTATTTTCATTTACGCAAATAGCTTCCTACACATTTTGAACAGAGTCCTCACAAACAAGTTTTACAGTACTTAAAACTGTAAGCATCTTCTTAGCGTAAGGATAAAATTTCGAAGGGAAGACCTTTTTCAAACACCATAAAACATTCACCCAGGGTCTAGATTTTAAATAATTAAAAGCACAACGATTTCAAAAATTTACATACTTCTCTTCAAAAATCAATCTTACAGTTAAACTTGCAGTTATTGTACAGTTAATATACAGTTAACTGTGTATGATTAAACGAAAAATTGTAGAGACTTTTCAACTGCTTCCCAGGTTTAAAAGGCCAATATTTACACTTAGATCTGTTAAAATGGACATGACACAACAGCTGATTAGATTTAAAGGGAATTTGGCAAACTTCTAAATAAAAAAATGGCAAATATGTTATATCTTTGGGAAGGTCGTGAATTACAGATTTCAAAAATATCAAAAACTAAAAATTGATACTCTGAAGATTTTTAACCTACTGACTTTTCTTTGTTTTGAAAATTTAATAAAATATATATATATGTTTTGGACTACGTAAATTTTTCTTTTATATTTTCTAATGATTCCTAACTCAAATGGAGATATATTATCAATCAAAAATTGTAGCACACTCTAAGATATATTTCGTAGTGCTGGCGGGTTTTAGTACTCACACTTACTACGAGGTATTCCGTAGTGTGGAATGTATGTGTTTTTGAGGATGGTCACATTTCTCGGGATGTAAGTTACATGAAATCAATACAATGCACAATAGCTTTCAATAGAAAACTAGTTTTGACAAAAAACTGGTTTTCACGGCTGTATTGACATTTTTAAAATTAATAATTGGAGCTATCTCATTGGGTTAAAGAATGTCAAAAAGATGCTCTCTTGCTGAGCAGTGGCAATATTTGAGATTTTGTGATATCTTCTTATCCTCTGAAAACAAAATGCTTCGGTCAAAAGATTTATTGCCTACGGGTTTTGACAGACTGCATGTAGATTAAAAGGTAAGAAGTATAAGAAGGGCTTATTTTTCTTTAAATTTTGAAAGATGCCCATTTATTTCTGGCGATTGAGGTATCGATTGCCCATCTTACAAATGTTTAATATGAAATAAATAATTATACTATAAACGAGTTAACTAAAATTTGATAATATGTGTAGGAATGTTTCTATGTATTACTATTATTAATTTATTATTTTATGCTTCAAATTACCTTGGAAAAGAAATAGAAAAAATAAATCTTCTAATTATGAATCATTTTAAACAGTAAATGCATCGTTTAGATCTTTATACATCTTCCAACTGAAAACGGAGAAATATTTAGCTATTGTAACTTATCAAAATGATCTCATAGAACACCAGAAGCACTTACTTGTTGATCTCGGGCATGATTTCTTGCAGAATATTGTAGAGTTGAAAAGGTAACCAACAGAGAGCAAACAACAGCACCACAATGAACAGCATTTTTATTACCTGCAAAAAAAAATCATATGAACGCAAACAGGCATACAAATTTCTTTTGATCATATTTAGAAAGATGTAATATTGTGATTATTTGAAATTTTTAATTCTTTAGTTATTCAAAAAGTGATATCAATACGGAAATAATTTAATTTGATTAGTCAGAAAAATCAAGCATTTTCATTTTCGTCAACAACAAAAAAATTCTATTACATTCATTTACGAAAATAAATTTTCAACTAATTTCTTTTCCAAAATGAAATGCCTCTAAATTTACTTCTAAAGTATAACTCAAACGAATTTGTTTTAAAAATGGAATTCTATTGATATGATCATGTAATAATTTTTCCAAATTATTACATGTCCTTCATTTTGAATTGCCTGTAATAACACTGAAACTTGACTCAGCCCTTATGACTCAGAGGTAGCTTCGTAAACTCATAGTTGCAGGTTCGAACCCTTTTGAAATCGATAGATTTTCTAGATGCAAAAATCGTACACACGCCATGTCATATGAATGTGTAGCATGTAAAATATACCTCCAGTATCGATTTGTCTCTGATTTCGGCAGTATTTAGCATCCGATGAGAGCTTGAATTAATATATTAATGCAAGCGTCAAAATTTAATAACGAAGCCTCCACTAGATGGTGTCACTATGAAATGTCTCTCACGTTTGGGTACTTACCATGTCTGCAAAGGCTAAATTGCTAAAATGCATCCCCATTGAAATCTGAGACAGTTATTTGTACTTACTTCAATCAATAATAATTAGTTTAATTGTTTTCATTTATTTGAAAATATAAAATAATTATTTGTTTCCTTTCATTTACTTTATAAGCTTTAGAAAATAATTAGGATTCTTTACCAGCGCTAAATTTGCATACATTTTTACCTTTATTTATATCAATATACATAAGTGTTGATTTAAATGTTTTAAAGTTAATTAAAACTTCCATATAAATAGACAAGAAAAAAATCGCAATGAAACAATAAAAAAAAAACATTTCCTTTAAAAAGTCTCAAAAAAGTTCATTTTATTAAGGACAGAAAATAATCTTACAAAAACAGTAGCACTTTCTCGAAATAAGCGCCAGAGCATCATTTAGTCTAACTTCTTTCCACGCTGTCTTTGAGCAAATATAAAGGAATTTATATTGATTCCTATCCGAAAATGAATTACTCTACTTATCTGAGTTTCGTAACCTAATGTCGCTCATTAAGGCACTGCAGGAGATGGTTTAGATAGCAAATTGAAAACTATTACACTGGCTCCGGAGTTACTAGATAATTAGGGGAATTAATATGCCTCACCCCGAAATAGTTTGTAATATGTGTCAGATTTACAGGCATTAAATTCAGTACATTTATGCATATAGAAAATTATAAGTCTAGAACTTGTAATATTTTATGTTTCCAAAAATTGTCTAAATTAAATGGCTCTTTTATGTCTATCTTTCATATAAACTCTGCGTTTTCGCCATAAAATCATGTGTATCATGGAAACCAAGTGATTAGGGTCGCTGAATCGAGACAGGCTTTGTACCAGTGGAATCAGGGCATAGAATCCTGAATGTCACTAAAAACGGGGTGATAAACGTAAAATTTTCTAGAGTACAAGTTCTGACGTCGGCGTAGTGAGAAAGTTTGGAGAAAGAGGTGCAAACTGAAGTGTCGTACTCGTCACTTTACTCAAATTCAAAATTACGAGAACAATATTCGTCGCCAATCGCGCTCTAGTAGTTTCAAATTGCCATGTCAGTAAACAATTTATTAAACATCAATTGTTAAGATGTTATCAAACTAAAAACATGCTAAAAATGTGTGATTTATTAGGGAAGTTTATTATTTTAATGTGAAATTATCTCCAAAACTTATGTACAAAATAATTCCCTTCCATATTTAAATATATTTTTTACTCGGCTTCACGAACATTTGTTTTTATATAAAACAAACAGATACATAATTACTTATATTAAGTTTTTTATTATTTTTATTTAATTTAGAAAGATCATGACATTCTCAAAGAGATAATGCTTACAACTGGGTACACATAGGATGAATCTCGCACTATATACAACAAGAGATACAAACATACACAATGAATTTTAGTGTTACGTATGCAACTTTTTTAATCCTTTAAAAAAATCAGAGGTTCAAAAAATTTTCTGTCTCATAGCCATGTTTTAGGTTTGGGGTAGACCACTACTTACCTACAAATGAATCTTGGCAAATTTATCAACTTAAATGTCTTTTAGACAGCTGGTATAGAGCTATGCTTACTTTAAAATATTTAAATTTCTAACTTTATTGAAGAATAGTGTTTAAAACCTAAAACATACATGCTAATTAATTAAATTAAAATTTAATTAATATTTAAAACAACTGTTACATAAAGTAAATGAGCAACAAAGAAATGTTTTAATGGATATGCTCTGGTGGGATATGGATATGCTCTCTCTATTTAATGGATATGCTCTCTCTCTATATAATCTGGTGCTTCGTCCATTCTGGTGCTTCTAAACCTGCTAATATCGGTTTGAATAAATTTTACTTTTAGCTGTACATAATGCCTAGTTCGATCTGTTCCTCTTGCAATATGACATGTTTTTTCAATGTGACCATATTAATTAATTGCCTACTGTAGTATTACCAAAGTAGTCAAAGCATTCTCAAACCTAGTTTCAAAATCTGAATAAAGGGCATTTAAACCTTGGAACATCCATTTCCTGGCAGATTGTGTGTGACAAATTGAGAAACTAGGACAATTCGGGATGACCAATATAATACTCATTAGCTTAATTATGGCAAGAAACGCTGAAATGATGGTCCTTGTAATTGCAAATTAAATTCATTAAATTTAGCATATAAATCTGTTAAACATTTAAATATGTTTTCCACTTGATTAAATTTTATTTTAAAACTAAAGTCATGATCTGGTTTAATGAGCAATACTATCATAGACTCCCATTTACAGCTCATGTACCCCCTAAATTAATTTTTCGCTGACGTGGACCCCCTGCATACTGTCACAGACTCCTTGGGGTCTATATAGACCACTTTGGGAATCACTGCCTTAAATGTTAAGAAGGGCCGTGGGTAGCCTAGTGGTTAGAACATCGGATTACAGACCGGAAAGCCTCGATACGATGCCCGATGCCATCAAATATCCACCGAGTACAAAACGGAGAACGTGCTCGTTAAATCAGTGGGTCCGAATGGTGTTGCCATCTATCGTATTGTGTGAGCAAAAGCGTACCGTCACCTTCATGGGGGGGGGCTCAAAGCTTAGGCTAACGACAGGCGTACAATATAGCCCGATGCCATGATGAATTTCGTGGGCCTCGATCTGACTACGTCAGACAGGTGGAATTAGTAACAACAACACAACAACAAATGTTAAGAAAAATTAGTTCCGATACAATAATTATTAATTTAAATGAAACTTAGTAAGTCAGTTTTAGTGTGTTTCATGACATTGCATTTTTAACCAACGGGATGATGATTTTGAACGGCTCTCAGGATTTTGAACTAACCAACGAGAACGAGAACTTGACTTTCACCCCCAACCCTTCTTCTAAATTCCACATTACGCCGTCAAGAGAGCCTTGTCAGATTTAACGTGCATCAACCCATTCTTCAAGTAGGGTGTTAAGGTGCATCAGGATTGTTACTCATGGCCACGAGTTGTTGATCATGAGCATTTGGTCATAAGTCAATGAAACTCTGAAGAATATGAAATTTAGACAATTTTGATAAATTCATTGTTGAATTCTTGTGGCCGCGGCAGCCGATTGGTCATGGTCATGCGACAGGTGTTGCTTTTGTTGAGCCGTAGGTTTGAGTCCTAGTGACCCTAAGGACTCAGAATGTAAAGACCCAGATACACGTTAAAAATATCAAGGCTGAATGACCTCACATCGACAAAGGTTTGAAGAGTGAGGTACTAGTGCAGATATCGTCCTCGTGAGTGAATGGATGAATATTAACGTCGCACTGTTCACCTAATCGAGGACTTTTGACTATGGACCTTGTAATTTTGAACCTTGGCTTAGAGACGAGGATGATACCTGAGCTAGTGTCCCCCTCTCCTAACTGCCATACAACACCAACAGGAGGACGTTTGAGCCTCAACAGATTGAACGTCCATCTGCCCCTTCTGCAGCGGGGTACTATGCTCGAACTCATGGCACTCCAGCCACGAATCTGTTGCCTTGATCATTAGGCTACCATGGCCACTGCTTTTTAATAAATAGTGACTAATAAAAATCTATACAAATAAATAAAATTGAAGTGTCTGTTTGTAATTTCAAATTAGCAGCTTTTTACTTAATGCACTAAAAGTATATACGGTACTCATAACAAAAAAACAATTTTTAAAATTTTTGTCTGTCTGTCTGTCTGTCTGTCTGTTTCTTCCGGCTAATCTCGGAAACGGCTGGTGCGATTTTAAAAATTCTTTCACTAATGGAAAGCTACATTAACGGGGAGTAACATAGGCTATATTTTATTCCCGTATTCTTACGGGAACGGGAACTATACGGGTGAACGTAAAACTGAATGCCAAGATGAACGCCAAATTGAACGCCAAGCTGAGCTAATGAAGTCGTTGTTTTGGTTACTGGCGACCGATGCTCTTCATGAGACATAATAGTGTTACGCGCACATGATAATACGCTGACACGTGCCATATTTTTTTTTTATGATAGTTATCTCACTGTTCAGTTAAGTAGAGCATCGGCTGTTTCGTATGCACTTTTAAAAATAATAAATCAAGGCTTCATAAGCAAAAAGCAATGCAAGAAACAAAAAATTGATAAGTTTTACGGTTAGTTTTAATCCTTTCTTTTTTTTTATTTACATTTTTAGTCACATTTAAACAATAGTTATTATTTGCTTAATATTTATATTGTAATCGAAGAATAATATTTTTCAAGGTATCTTTCATTTTTCTACCTCTCTGTTTTTCTTAATTCAAATTGTTCTTAATTTCTTAATTGTGAGTTTCTTTAATGTGGCGTTGCGGGGGCTCAAGTGGCGTTATAGATAATTATCCCCATTTTTAAACTATTAGACGTACAGTCTTGAAATTTGATAAGCAGATTCCTTTCGTAAAGTAGAGAACCGCTATGAAATATGTTTCGCGAATATGAACTACTAAGTTTAATTTCGGGAGATTAAGTGGCGTAATTGATAAATATTTCCATTTTAAACTATTTGATCATCCTGCTTGAAAATTGGTAGGCATGTTCCTTTCATGGAATAGAGTTCCTCTAACAAAGAGTAAAACAAAAATTCACCCTTAAGGAGGGTTGCGAGGGGTCAAGAGGAGTTACAGAAAAAAAATTCCTGTTTTTAATTGTTAGACCCATATACTTGAAATTTGTTAAGCATGTTTCTTTTGTTGAATAAGGATCCACTAAGAATGTATTTTAAGCAAATCAAGTTCTGGGGGGGGGCGCAGGGGGTTACTGGGACGTATTGACAAAAAAAATTACTTTTTTCGAGCTACAAGGACTATAATAATGAAATTTGGTTTTGCATTTTTCTTTTGTTGAGTTGAAATCCGCTAAGAGCGGTTATTTTGGAAAACGGCTCTCAACGGGATTACGGGGATATTGATAGTAAAACTTTTGTTTTTTTTCCTGTTAGATTTAGACTTGAAATTTGGCTTGCATGTTCAATTTACGGAGTAGAGATCCACCGAAAATTGGTTTTGCGGGAATCCACTTGGTTTTTGGGTTACGAAAGAGCAAACATCATTCTATGCTTCAATTTTAGAGATTTTTAGAAAACACAAATTAGATGAGTTCTGCCCCTTTTTTTATCAACAGGCGACAGTTACAGGTATAAGTATATTTTTCAATACAATCGAATTCTTAATGCAGGACTTAGATATGAATAATTTATACATATATATAAGCAGTAAAAATTTGTAAAACATGAAATTCCCAGCGAAGCGGGCGGGTAACAGCTAGTAAGTAATAAATGTTGTTAATAAATAGTCTTAGGGACACTAAGACTCGAACTCTTTACACATGCCATGAGTAGCTGAATAATACGACGTAACTATTTACTCACATACACACTGAAGATAAGAGAATTCGGTCAAGTGAATAAATAATTATTCATTCCTTAGTCAGGTTGACCCAGTTCACCCACAAAGGATTGGTAGCTTTGAAGCCAGTGTCTCGGTAAGACTACTACCTCAGAACGCCGAATATGCAACACCACGGAACGCAATTGGTCAAGTTGTGAGTTATCTCATCCCTCAGTGGGGGGGGGAGGAAAAAAATTAGCCATAGTCAATATAACTTCAATTTATTTTCAGATACGAACAACGAGACAAATTATTTTAACTACAGTTAAGAGATGCACCCAAATACTAAATATGGAAAACAATAGCGAGGCAGTCGAGATACGAGAAAACTTTAAATAAACAGATCCCTTACGTCTAGGTAATACCTTCTAATTCTTAGCGACCTTGTCTAATTTGATTTCTAATTGACAAATCTTAAGCTTTAATATTACAATAATAAGCTACGATGTATCCACGCCTCATTTCACGAATCACAGCTAGCAGTAGACGTTTAACCTGTCTTTCTCTAACCTCTCTAAATCGAAAGTTTAATATCTTTTTATACAAGTCTTACTTTACATACTCACATCTTCTTCGATGGTAGGTTTTTAATAAATTAAATTTTAAGACCCATTTTGAAGTAAATCTTCTTTACTCACGCTTGACTTGGGGGGGGGGGTAAGCTGGTGAATGCGTGCCGAGAGAGTGAATGCGTGACGAAAAGTGTGATCGGGTGAGACGAACGGACGTTGAGAGGGAGATATAAGTTCAGGTAGTAGCTAAGATTAGAGTTAAGACGTAGCGCCATCTACCGGGTGAATAGGAAGTTATTCATCAGCTCGAATAAAAAAAGATTGATATTCTTAAGATTTTTGTTCGAAGAAAGCATGAGATATTTTTTAATCAAAGTGGAATATGTTTTTTCTAAATTCTTTAATAAGGAAAACAAGTCTGGTGGATTTCAATACAAGAACACATGCCACATCTACATTTTAACTCGAAGTTTTGGCAAGGTAAAAAAAATTGCTTCGAAATGAAAAAGAAATTTTTTGTTACATGCTTTATATTAAGATTAAAAATATATCAAAGAAAAAAGAGAATTGCTTGATTTAAAAAAAAAATATTTGAAGTAAATGATTTATGGCTGTGTGATTAAATCGTACATTATCACCACAAACATTGATGTATCAGATGGATTGGCAAACGTTGCAGTTGGTAAACTAGAACATATTGAACAAAACGAACAAAATGAAGTTACACGAGTATGGTTAACTTTTGAGAATTCATGAAAAGTTGGTGAAAAACTTCGATGAAAAGCTTCCGGTTAAGTTGCGACACATAATATTGATAAAAATGCCATCCCAATAGAACGCAGAACATCTACCATTGCCATGAATAATAACAAAACAATAAACGCAAAACGAAATCATTTTCCTTTAGTATCAGGATGTGCCGTGACAATTCATAAGTCTCAAGGTGCAACATTCAATGAAGTTGCTTATGAATATCAAAGGACTCATTCCCTACCATTACTATATGCTGCTCTATCACGAGTTACAAGTACTGAAGGAAATTACATAGTACCAAAAGACAATGATAATAGGTCGAATCATGGTCGAAAAAATGATACATCGGCCATATCTTTACCATATGAGTTTCGCCGATTATCGTTGAACAATACATATATATAAACATATATATATATATACATACATACAGATATAACTAAAGAAGTTTTACTTCAGTCGTGTGGTCTAAGGCACACTAGTCCCCCCCCCCTAGAGAATTGTCAGTTAAAAAAATCCGAATAGACCGGTGACAAAGTGAGTGACATTTATTTATTTTTTGACAGACCATGAGGTGTTCAGAAGACAGTTTAACAGGAAAGGACCCATTTAGTGAATCAAGCTCATCTATAAAGAGTTTACTGCTTTCAATTGAAACATTGAGTTCAAGTCTTGTAAAAGGTTATATTGAAAAATATTAGGTAAATTTTCAACCGACAAATGAGAATGTAGGTTATTATTGTTTACCAAATGCAAAGACAATGAAATCCAATAATGCATAGAAGAAAATTATCTACGGTCTTTTATACAAATGTAAATATATATATTTTACCGAATTCCGTTTTTTAAAAATAGAATGATTCAGTCTACAAGAGATTATTGTAATTAAAATTCTACAATCAACACGCAGTAAAAAATAACTTTTGATCAAAATATATTTGTATTTGAGCTGAATATACCAGGTGGTTATAATTGAAGTCACACTATTCAGAGGCAGGTAGCAAATGTTCTGCTTATCGGATTCTGATGAAACATAGAATATATGCTATATGGACCATGGGGAAAAGATGTCTGCAATAAAAAAATAGTAACACTTTTGACCACCAGGTGGCTGGCTTTATCGATTATTTCTTACGCAAATCCGTGGAACCTCTATATAAACTTGAAGTATTAGCCACACACACAGAGAATTATTCAGCGTGCATTTGCCATCGTTAATCAATCCCTTACAAAAAAAAAACTTGAACTTGGCTGATAAAACTGTCTTATCAGAACGGCAGCAACCACATAGCTCCTCTGCTTGAATATCCTCGCTTAAAGGGTCTGCAAAAATGCCACATATCGTGGATTGATTTGAGGAAGATGATCATGGAATTTGAAAAGACTGGAGATTTGGGTGTCTCGCCGCCTTCAAGAGGACAGAAACCGGTAGTGACTGAAATTGTTGAAGATGTCGCTACCATTGTGATTGAAAGAGCCTCGAGTTCCATCTACTCTTCAGCAAGTGGTGTATCAGTGTCACGTGAGTTAGAGATTCTGTAGTCGACAACACGAAAAATTCTGCGATACATTTTAAAATGGTATCAGTATAAGATGCACGTGATGCAAACGTTGAGAAACCTCAAGATCACAAAATAGGCGTGAGCATCTCCAACTCGCATGACCACTTGCTGAAGAGTAGATGGAACTCAAAGCTCCTTCAATCACAGCAGTAGCGACTTCTTTGACAATTTCATTCCCAACCGGTTTCCGTCCTCTTCCAAGCAGCACACCAACATCTTGAGTCTCTTCAAATTTCATGATCATTTTTCTCAAACGAATCCTTGATATAGGGAGTTTTCGCAGATCCTTTAAACGACCATATTCTCGCAGATCAACTAAGTGGATGCTGCCATTTTGATAAAACAGTTTTACCAGTAAATCTCGAGCTTATTTTTGGAAGTGAATGGTTAATAATGACGAACGCAACGCTGAATGATTCTCTGGGTATGATTTCTATACCGAGTTTTACAGATTTGCGTAAGAAATAATCGACAAAAGTCACCTGGTGGTCAAAACTTGTACTAATTTTCTCATTGCAGAAATCTTTCCCCATGGTTCATTTAGCATAGATTCCAAGTTTCATCAGAATCCGGTTAGCAGAATGGGTTCTATGGGTCTCTGAACAGTGTAACTTTAATTATAACCACCTGGTACTTAAAGAACAATATAAAAAATAAAGCCAGTTCCTAATTAGGCCAAGAAAGAAAAATCTTATCTTTGTTACTTTTTATTAAACAATTACAAATAATATTAATATATATATGACAGAATCACAATACAGATAAATCTGTTTTTGTGCGGTTGATAGGGACTGCATAAAAAGCAACAGCACAAAAAAAAATCGAAAATTTTATAAATATGGGCAAACTAACAACCTTGTCGACATACTACAGAACTTTTTTATGTGGTGAAGAGGGACCACATAAAAAAGTCGTATTTAAAAAATGTGTCAATTATTTACAAAATTTTTGAGAAAGTGCGTGCAAACAAAATAAATAAATAAATTACATATGGAAACATTTTTAAAACATCGAAATTCTCATTGTATGCATGGAGAGATTTTAAAAAGGCACTCACATAGTTCTCTCACTGCTACTCATCGTAATCCCAAGAGCGCATCTTCCTGTGATGAATTAGTTCAAAATCGCTTTGGTCACTTAAAGAAAATATTTCGATTGATTTAGTTTTTGGAAAGATAGGGAAAGTAATAAGTTTTTGTGACGATGGTTGGTTGGTCAGTTGATTGTGAACGTAACAATAACTAGCTATGCATAATCGGAACTTTTTTTGAAGAATTTCAAATTCCTCTCGGAATTGATATTTATTAAAAAAATGCTTTTCCGATTTGTTGGAAAGCTAGATCCCTGCATATATTTTATCTGGACTGAAAAATTCCGGTTTTTCTTGTCCGTCTTCATAATCTGTCAAATTATTGATAATGTCACTGTCATTGGAAGTTTCGTCTTCAATCAAGTTCCTGCTGGTAGTGTGTCGAGAGAAAGCAATTGAATGAGCATCGTCGAGAGACAGTTTCTAACAAATGAACAGAGTATCCGGAATCGTATATATGTTTTATTGACAAAAAATAATAAAGTGGCACGAAATCCATTGAAATTCAGCTACCGCATAAAAAAGATCTCACTAAAAATTGTACAAAAATAAAATCACACAAAACAAATCGCATAAAAACAGGTTCTACTGTATTAAATGTTAAATTAAAAAGCGCGATTTTCCATTTTCTTATCTATATATGATTTTGGAACTATTATTTTTGTTTGTTACAATTTATTCATTAATAAATTTATTTATTCTAATAAATAGTTTTGTTAAAAGAAAACAAATTCTCAAAAATTAAGCCATCCCAGGTGGGATTCGAACCAATGACCTTTGAATTAGAGGTCCAACATGCTATCCATAGCACAACAGATAAACAACGAATCATTTTCCTTTTTATATATGGTGTCGGACTATTATTATTGTTTGTTACTATTTATCCGTTAATATAAATTGTACTACTTGATTTATATTTGAAAAAAATTGTATTAACATCAAGTGTCATTATATATATATATATATATATAATCAAAATTTCTCTACAAGAGATGAATTAACATGATTAATGCTCAAAAGAATAGCAATTGCTAGATAACAAGACAACAGAATTTAGAAGGAGATATGAAAATTTGAAATAACAGAGTAAAATATAAAATAATGGACACTTAAAATATAAAAGAATGCATATATATATATATATATATATAAATTCAAAATTTCTCTAAAAGAGAGAGGTGAATAACCATAATTAAAACTGAAAAGAATTGTAACTGCAAGATAACCAGACAACAGAATTTAAAAGGAGTTATGAAAATTTAAAATAACAGAGTTAAATATAAAATAATGGATGCTACAGTATTATCAACATTGCTGGCTTAGGACAGTTTCTATACAAAAAAATATCCTTAAAAAAATTTCTCTATATAAAAATGGGGTTGAACATGTTTTTTGGCCAGCCAACCTTCCCCCTTGAGATAGTGAACTAATAGCGCTATGGCATAATAGGGAAAAAAATTCCTAAGTGAATCAATAGATAGTACTGTAAGTAGCATAACGAAAGTAGATTCGGCTGCGAGTGGCATTTTGAATCGAATTAGAAAGGCTTCGGCATGAGTTGTGCTTCAAACCAACTGTACTGACCAATGAGCATGCTTGTCTTAGCTTTTTAACAGAAAAAAAAGACTTCTAATCCATTTAACAATTTGTAAACTATTAGTGAAAACCCATTCACCACGGCAAGGTCGTATCTTATTAGATAGGAAGAATTGGTTTTTAACTGTTCATGGGCCGCAAATCGCATGCAAAACAACATTGAAAACGTCAATGAACTTTTACCGTGCGCCAAAACATTTTCTATGTCATCAGATATATACAGTCGAAATTTAAAGTCATTCTGAGCTCTATTTTGAAAGTGGAACTTGAAATATAACCCCCCTGTATTCTTTCTAATAAATATTCAATGATCTCTAAGAAAGCTTCCGGTCCTCAGTGACTTGGAATGACTACTTCGTTGTCAGAATTAAAGAAATGGCTCATGAATCCCCAAGCCATTGGCTGTTATGTCTTGTCGAACGTGTCTGAGCAAGTTATCAACAGCTCCGTCTCTTCCTAATTACCCATTCAGACAATGATGAAGGGTCGCATTCCGCGCAGACGAGAATGAAATCAAATGACGCTTTAATCGTAAGCCAGAGCTCACCTCTCCGAACCAATGCAAATCGTTTTCAGGTGGGGGTGGTAGGCACAGGTTCCTTCGGACCAATTGCAAATGATTTTCGAAAATTTTAATGTATCAATTCATATAACTGTATCGATTTTCAAAATTAATACTCTCTCCCCTTCTTTCTTAAATGAATGAAACTTAAACCTGATTGGCCTGCACTAGTTTTAAAAATAGTTAAATTTAAAGGACAATAGTATAAAAAAATGAAAACTAGAATTAATGAATAAAATGAAGATATTAAACATAAAAAAGCTATCCAAAATGTAACGAATAATTTATTTTAGTTTGTAATCATTGTTTTTCACTTACCGCAAAATTCGGCGTATCACGCGCACCTTTCACATAAAAAGTAAGATCGAAATTGACGGATGCGCGTTAAAAGAAATGAGCACAAAAGTTGAATTGACATACATCCAACTACTGTTTATGTAACCCCGTGCAAAAAACGACCTTCATTTCCCGCGCAGGGTGCCTCACACCCATAGGTGTTTACATTCCTTTTTTACCATAAAATTTTCATACATAGGTCCTCGTAAGTGCGATAATTTCCCTGGATCTGATATTTTTTTAAAAATTTCGTAGAAGCAATGCTTGCTGTTTCTTATACTCTTTATATTCTTCGGTTCCAAAACATTTCAGAAATCAGCATCTGGTTCAAAGTTCAGTAGGTGGTATCTGAGTACTTAAAGTAAATTGCGCATTTACTGTCACAACGTTCAACACAATACATATTGGCATATGCTAAAATTTCATTTTCTACCTATTGTATAGGATGTGGTTATTTTATCAAGTACGATAATTGTTCCCTCATATAAATTATTTTGATAGATTTCACTAGAGGAATCATACTTGCTGTTATACTCTTCCACATCCTCCCCTCAAAGATGCTTTCTTCATCCGAAAATACTTTTGTTCTATATGTATTAAATACTGTATCTATTATAAATCACAGTTATTCATCATAAATACAATAATACACCATTTCATAAAAAAGATTCTAAGGCGTGCTCATGCATTTCGAATTGTAACGGCGATTCACGCTCTGGATATGACATACCCGAAGAGGCGGTATCCAAAAATATATATTTAGAGTTTCCCTACAAGCTAAAACCCATAAACGATATGAGCTTAAAGTCAGCGCTACATGAAAGACTATTCATTTTCCAAAAAAAGTTTAGATAGAGTGCTGAAAAAATGTTAGGCGGTGGGCATGATATATATATATATATATATATATATATATCCTGCACATGAAATGCTGGGTTAAACGAAAAGACGTACCTAATGAACTTAGTATAGTTCTAGAAGTATACTATTTTTTTCCCTAAAGCTTCGAGTAAATGACTGCAAAATGTAAAAACATTGCATATGTACATTTCAGGTTTCTTTGTAGAAAAGAAAGTGAGCAAATATAGATAGAAATTACAAATTGCTTGTTATAGGTGCGTGTTATACGCTTGATTTAACGGTAATTTATTCAAAAAAAGAACAAAAAAGTTAAATAATAATTAAATACTGTTATTTGTGATATATATATATATATATATATATATAAATATATCCTGCACATGAAATGCTGGGTTAAACGAAAAGTCGTACCTAATGAACTTATTATAGTTCTAGAAGTATACTATTTTTTTCCCTAAAGCTTCGAATAAATGACTGCAAAATATAAAACATTGCGTATGTACATTTCAGGTTTCTTTGTAGAAAAGAATGTGAGCGAATATAGATAGAAATTACAAATTGCTTGTTATAGGTGCGTGTTATACGCTTGATTTAACGGTACCTTATTCAAGAAAAGAAGAAAAAAAGTTAAATAATAATTTAATACAGTTATTTGTGATATATATATATATATATATATATACTAGCTGCTACCCGCCCGCTTCGCTGGGTATTTCATGATGTTTTATAAATTTTTACTGCTTATATATATGTATAAATTATTGATATCTAAGTCCTAGCATTAAGAATTCGATTGAATTGAAAAATATACTTATACCTGTAACTGTCACCTGTTGATAAAAAAAAAGGGCAGAACTCATCTAATTTGTATTTTCTAAAAATCTCTAAAATTGAAGCATAGAATGATGTTTGCTCTTTCGTAACTCAAAAACCAAATGGATTCCCACAAAACCAATTTTCGGTGGATCTCTACTCCGTAAATTGAACATGCAAGCCAAATTTCAAGTCTAAATCTAACAGAAAAAAGCAAAAGTTTTACTATCAATATCCCCGTAATCCCGTTGAGAGCCGTTTTCCAAAATTACCGCTCTTAGCGGATTTCAATTCAACAAAAGAAAAACGCAAACCAAATTTCATTATTATAGTCCTTGTAGCTCGAAAAAAGTAATTTTTTTGTCAATACGTCCCAGTAACCCCCTGCAACCCCCCAGAACTTGATTTGATTAAAATTTATTCTTAGTGGATCCCTATTCAACAAAAGAAACATGCTTAACAAATTTCAAGTATATGGGTCTAACAATTAAAAACAGGAATTTTTTTTCTGTAACTCCTCTTGACCCCGCGCAAACATCTTTGGGGGTCAATTTTCATTTTACTCTTTGTTAGAGGAACTCCATTTCATGAAAGGAACATACCTACCAATTTTCAAGCAGGATGATCAAGTAGTTCAAAAATGGAAATATTTATCGATTACGCCTCTTAATCTCCCGAAATTAAACTTAGTAGTTGATATTCGCGAAACCCATTTTGTAGCGGTTCTCTACTTTACGAAAGGAATATGCTTATCAAATTTCAAGACTGTACGTCGAACAGTTTAAAAATGGGGATAATTGTCTATAGCGCCACTTGAGCCCCGCAACGCCACTTCTGGGTCTGTTTTCACAAAACCCATTTTGTAGGGGAATTGCACTCTATGAAAGGAATCTGCTTAGCAAAATTTGAAGACTGTGCGTCCAATTATTAAAAAATGCAAAAAAATTATCAATAACGCCCTTGAACCCTCGCAACACCACCTAGGGGTCGATTTTCACAAAACAAATTTTGCAGTGTATTTCTATCCTATGAGAGGAATCTGCTAACCAAATTTCAAGACTATGAGTCTAATAGTTTAAAAGAAGAAATAATTATTTATATCTGCCCTTAACCCCCCGCAACACCCCTTGGGGGTCAATTTTCTCCAAACCCGTTTTGTAGCGGATATTTACTCCATGCAAGAAACATTCCTACCAATTTTCAAGCAGGTAGGTCAAATAGTTTAAAAACGAAAATATTTATCTCTTACGCCATTTATTCCCTGCAACGCCACTTAGAGATCTGTTTTCACAAAACCTTCTTATAGCTGATCTCTACTCTATAAAGACTGTGCGTCTAATAGTTTAAAAATGGAAATAATTATCTATAACGCCCCTTAAGTCCCCTCAACGCCACTTGGGGGCAATTTTCACGAAACCCATTTTTAGCGTATATCTACCCTATGAGAAGAATCTGCTTACTAAGTTTCAAGACTGTACGTCTAATAACTTAAAAATAAAAATTTATAACGCCCCTTAAACCCCCCGCCCCCGCAACACCCCTTGGGGGTCTTGTGAGGATTTTTTGAAATGTTCGACACACGGGAAAAATTATTAATTATTAAGTATTTTGAGTGTTTTATTAAAGTTTGTTCAAAAAAGTTTTTGGCTTTTTATTTTTTAAATCACTGATATTAAAAGTTTTAAAAATAATTTTTATTTAAACGCAACGATATTGATTCCTTTCACAGTATGAAATTCAAAAAGAAAATAATACTATGTGATAAAAATATATTTAAAAATATTTCCTTATATATTCCTTCCTTTCCTTTTTTTCTTATATTCTACTGTTCTTCAATAAATCAATCTTTAAGAATAAAAAAAAACCATCGGTTGTGATGGGTTATATGAGGGAATTCCCCTTTTTCTACGCAGCGAGACTCAAAACTACCTCAACTTTTCCCATCTTCCAAACACAAAGCTAACGCAACGTGAATGACCTTGACGAAATTCAGAAATAACGTCGAGAGAACCGAATGAGCATCCCTTACGGGAATCTGGCAACGTTTTTTCAGGATTCTTCACATTTCCGGCTATAAAAAAATTATGGCGTGATAAATTGAAATGAAAACCATCCTATCTCTCAAGTTGGATCGAACTGCACATGGTGTGCAAATTTTATTATAATCGGTTAAGTGGTTCAGGAGTCCATTGAGGACAAACATTGTGACGCGAGATTTATATATATAAAGATATATATATATATATATATATATATTTAACTCAAAAATGTGTGTGTGTTTACGCATATAAACTACATGAAATTGATAAACAGGATTTAAAATATCATGTAAATTGTATTCATAATGAAATTTGTCGTTTATTTCGATTTTCTTAATTACATTGTTATAATAAAAGTGTAGTTAAGAGAAGAATTTTATATATTTCCTTTGATAACTAGAACTGCCTTTGCATGTTATAATCGTTTCCTTTGTGAACCCAAATAGCCTAGTATTCATGGTCACAATTTCATGGCTGGTGTTGTTGATTCACAGATTCCCGCCCTCATTCCACTGAAGATCCGTCATGTAAAGGATCTAATGCGCATCGTATCTGTCGTGGATTAAAGTCCTCACGTTAGCAGGACGGGGAAGTTAGGAGAGGGAACAGCCACCTGAGGTGTCGTTCTCGTCACTTGACCGTGACTCAAAATTCTGATGCCCGTTGCCAACAGCATTCGTGTTGCTTTATAAGGCAACGTTATAAACTTACTCATTTATCTTCTGTGCCGAAATATTGCCCATGCGAGGGCGCTGCTGTGTGCACCTTAGTATATTGTCAGCGTGTAATTAGATTTGTAGAATGTAGGCCGCACAAGTTCAGTCTCATTAAACATTACTATATTTAAATTGTGTCTTCGTTGAGTAATATGGGCTGGTCAATATCTAAGGATATTACATACTCATTCGTTTCGTTCGCAAAGAATATTTCGCTTCGGTTTTTAGGTTAGCCGCATCGTTAGTTGCGAATTGTGAAAAAGTAGATAACATAAATAATAACAATCGTTTTAATTCGTTGAATATTTTATTTGTGTGTTTATAAAATAATTTTCACATGCGGTCTGATTTTTCCTCAAACTGCTACTAGTATATATTATATATATATATATATAATTGGTTACCTAAACATAATCCAATATTCGTTTAAAATGTGTCAAATTCTATTTAAGGCCATATTCTTTGAATTACGTATACTTCTGTATGATAAATGATAAGTATACTTCTATATGCCAAACTTAATAAAGTATTAAATTCAATGTAATCCGAATTAAATTTCTTAAAGATATAGACATTTTAATTATTAAATATTGCTCCAACTAGCAAACTAGTGATAAAATGTCAAAAATTTGTATATTGTATTTTTTTCAATAATTTCTTTATAAAAAGAAAGTATCCATGCTCCACTTCAATCCGAACATATTAAATATATAGCTGGAAAAAAAAACAATATTTAAACACAAAATTAAATTGTAAGATGCATAGAATGTTCATATAACGTTGATATATAATTCCAAACAACTTCATTCAAAAATGTTGTAGATTAAAAAATATTGATTTTGTATTCAAAAGCTGTACATGCGTGCACTTAGGTATAATACTTAAAGCATACTAAGCAATATTGGTTTATTCTCAACTATTGCCAAACGTTATCAATAGATGTAGCAGCATGATATTGACAAAGTCATTATGAGGAAACGATATTGGGATCATTAAGCACAGCCGGTGTCCGTATCAACTGCTTTTTGCTGGGTGACTTAATGAGTTTTAGATTATTTCGTTGGAAAGGAATTCTGTATATACCTTTAGACGAAAGAAGTTCTTTCGTGCATCAAATAATTTCATTAAAAGGATCATTGCTACTTTTATTATTTTTTTTCTCTATTTACTATTTATTTCTCTGTTAATTCTTGTTCTGAATTATGTAGTTCTCTTACTTGTTTAGCGTTATCATTTATTGTGTTACGTGAAATATTTTCTTAAGAAAACATGTGTTTAATTAACATTGAGATAAAACTTAACAGATTGATTGATTTATGTTGTACTTTGAGGCCACACGTGTATCGTGCCACCTAAATAGCGGTTTGTTGTGGTGTTGCGTCCTTATTGTGTGTAGGTAAATAAATAAGAACTATGCATGTATAGAACAAAAAAAAAAATAGGAACATCTGTGAAAGATGAAAAAAAATTATCAGTAAGGGGTTGGATCATCTTTGGCCTGAATGACAGCTTACATTTGGCATGGGAATGAATACATGAACTCTAATACAGTACATCGGAATTCGCAATTATTCCTCGTGCAGGGCAGTCTCGAGATCAGATAGTATGCGTAGGAGGAAATCGAGCCCAGATGTTGTTTTTTAAAAAAAACATGCAAACACTCAATGGTACAAATGACTGGAGACACAACATTAGATGTACTACTTCCTCATCCTGACCGCGTAACCATGTTTGGACACAGCGAGACGCGTGAATAGGGTCGTTTTCCTCTTCTTCCAGAGCGAGGTTCAGAATACTAAGGTGAAGATGATCGACGAGAATGCTTCGATAAGGGGCGCCTTCTCAACAAGGCAAAGAGCCTCAAATCACAGCAAGATATGGAGCCCCACACTATCATCCTCCCTGTTTCTCGGTTGGAACCAATACAAAAGGCTCTTGCCGGCGTTTGACAGACGAACGGTGGTGAGGAATAATGTAAATGAGGGTTCATCGAACCAGATGACTCGTCCCCATTGCAGTTGTGTCCAGTTTAGATGGATTCTGTACCTTGCGGTCCCTTCATAGTATTCTGCGCCTAAAGAACGGTTTTGGGATTAGATATACTGCCATGAATGTTGGCAGGATGTAGCTCCCGTTGAATGGTTTTCATGGATACAGGGTTCTGAAGGTGGGTATTCATCTCGGACGTTAACTGCGGAAGTGTAGTCTTGCATTTTCGGGTGACTATACTCTTCAACACCCTTCAGCCGCTGTGGTGCTTCTAAGAAAATACCTTACCCAAATTTGTGTAGACTGTAATAACCTTTGAAACAGTGGTTCTTTAAACACTCACAAGATTGGTGGTTCTGGACACGTACATTTAAACTAGGTGAGCCTTAACAATCATACCTCTTTTTACGTTGACGCTTGCTAATTTTTTCATGTGACTATCACACTGTCAAATGCTGAGCTGATGATACATTACCTTTCACCGTCACTCGGTGCAACAATGTTGCATCCCGTGTTGGTCGTTTATTTGATGGTCGAAGGATGACTTATTTTTAAATGGGTATTCCTACAATTGTTGTCCTATGCCTGCACATCACATATCCATATATTTGGATTTAAATTTATTTGATCAATTCTATTTGAAATAATGATAGATATTTTACTTTTTCACAATAAGATAGACATGGGTTTATATAAAATAGCATCTTATTTTTTTCATTTCCATCAGAATGTTATCATTAGTCCTAGAGATATTTAGAATAATTTGTTAGGGAGTAGTTTATACAACAGTTCTGAGCAAAGAATGTTCACTGCTGTTTCCATTTCTTATCATAATGGGATCACAGAATCAATATTTAAGATTAATAAACTGGTAAGAGGTCCATTAACTCCTCGTGCACCAGACTGCGCCTTTTAGTGTCCCTAGAAATCTCAAATATCTTGGAATACTCATCTTGAAGTTACGATGCACATTTCATATTTCCTTTTGACTCTGGCTAAGGAGCACGTTCGTTCGTGTTATGTTTCCCTTACTAAAATGTTTATTATTTTTGTTTGTATTTACTTTTTTTTGCCTATACGACATCTTCGTTCGATTTCAATGAAATTGTGTTGAATGAGAATATTTGCCGAAAACCGATGAATTGACTCTGATATAGATTTATCTATTTGTGATGAAGAAATGGAACAAAACTGACAATACATTTATGTAACGCATGTAAAAAAGCTTTTTATTTAAAAAAAAACGTTTCAAGTAACTTCCCCAAAATTTGTAGTTTTAATTCAAATTTTTGCAATCAAAATTTTTTATAACTTAACTTTTGTAGTTTTATACAATCCGAATAAAAGAAAATCTACTGTATAATGTTTTCTGTTTTGGTTGTACTGGCTGTACATCTAAAAAACCCTGTATCTACATGAGGTACAATGGAATTCTGCCCTATCCACTAGTTGTTACAAGGAGCTCATGGGGTAGGGGTACAACATTTTTTAACCGACAGTCATTTTCAAGTTAGATATGCATCCTAAACTACTGAAGAAAACCAGATAAAGTTTTAGAAGAGATTTATGTGCGAGGAATACATGAAATCACACACAATTATATAAAGACATGTTAGAATTGCTGTTTTCGTAGTTAAAATCATTAAAACAAATATTATTTTTTAAAAATTTTGGTACGCTTTTATAAAAAAAAAAAGAAAACAGCATAAGTAAAAACTTTTTTTTTTCAAAAATATTATCTACCATTTGATTGAATAGATAAAACTATTCGTGTCCTATGTTTGAGGTGCTCTCATTAAACATTATGAGATATATATATTTACAACCCCCCCCCCATAATTATTCTAACAAAAGTTCTAAAACATTGGAATCTGATTCATTCCAATACACTCTATAATAAAAATAACGTCGCAAAGAGTTAATAGAATGAGAGGAAATTGTGTATGAACCAGCCGAACGATACAATATGGAAATAATTAAAGCCTTAGGCTAGCCTGGAATTTTCGAAAAATCGATTTTATTTTTGTTTTAAATCTATTACATCATAAATGATGTCCCAAAAGATTATGACCGGGATAAATCTCTAAGTGTTCGGTACTGTGTGGGAATCAGGCCCGATATCCATTTCGAATGATAAAACGGTCTTGCTACGGATGTTGCGGTTTGTGTGTTCAATGTGATGGGTTTTCTTCAATTCTTCACATAATCAAGGCAATGAACTTGGAAATCGAGCCAAACAGCAACGAAATGTGCCTGGAGCAGCGCCTATATCTTGAAGAGAGCCGGGTAAACAAGGCGAGAATATTCTTCAAGATTAGAACAGAAGTTCAAGAGTAGGATGATAATCTGGAAGGCCAATTGTAGGTGCAGACATCGCAAGTAAAAGTATTTCAACATTATTCATGATTTTCTAACACTCAAAATTTCAAACGCGTTTATTTAAAACTGTACTTTTTAAGTTGGTCGAACTCATAATTCAGACAATTTCCAACCGATTCACTTGAAAATTTGAATATATCTTGAAACCCACACTGTTAATAGAAGCACGTAAGAGATTTTTTATATTGCATTGTTAATTGGTTATTACTAATTTTCTGACGATTTTTAAGCAATTTTTTTATTTTCCAATTTAGAAATGCGCAACTTGGTCAAATATCCTTATATCGCAAAACTTCTACGTACTTCTATAGCAGTTATTACATATGTCATTGAAAAAAATTTATTTGCTCATTATGCTCAAACAATTACAGAAGCTGTTAGTTCGTCCGTGAACCCTGAAAAGACGGAGACCTCAGGAAAACATTCCACAGCCGCCATTTTAAAATTAATCGCTTCAAAAAATTATTATAAACATTCACTGATATGTATGATAACATCCCGTTTTTGTAATCTCGATTGATTTTGTAGTATTCTGAAAATAAAATCCCACAAAAGCCTATACAGCATCAAGAGTGGCCTTAGACCTTAACTTTCAACGGCCAATGTCAGACTAACTATAGTTCAAGTGAATTGCAACCAAGATTCGGAGGGTATATACAACAGAAAGCATATACGTTATAACTTGCTTGGGATTGCTGTTCTTTCCACCCACACTTGACCTATATCAATGCTTTATAAACGAATTTGCAGTATAATCCGATGGCACTCCTTGAGATAGAAAGTGCAATGGGAATAATAAAAGAGTAATCAAATGGCAAGAACGTTCGAAATCTGCCTTGAAGAGATGGTACAGTTTGGCATTGTTGCAAAAAATCGGTGAACCTTGCCCTTATTGAATATCGTGAAGGAGAATGAACGTTTATTGACGTCACATTGTAAAGCAATGCGAATGAAATTAGTAGCGCATCTCTTAATTTTGAACCACGATTAAGTGACGAGGGTTACCGGTTCCTTCTCCGAAATTCTACATCACACAAACCTCAGAACTTTTAGTAATGACAATTTTAACGTTCCTCAGCCCCTCTTCAAGCTGGTCCATCAGTTTTCCAAGGGCTTAAACTCATGGCACGTCAGCCACGTTTTCGTGAGCATAACCACTAGACTACCGCGACTACATACCAAGCATAGTAAAGATAGATTGAGAACAATGATGGAAAACTAGGACAAAATGATCATCTTATCAAACCTGACGGCTCTTGATAAGAGTTTGTCAACGATCTTACGCGTCACCGGGACACCAGTGAAAGGCTGCAATAACCTTTGGAAGGTGACTGGACAACGAGGAGCTGATGGCAAGGGAAGTCATTGCACAGACCACACCACAGGTCCGGAGTACAAACCCTGGGTTGGGCAAGGTCCACTCAGCCTTTCATCCCTAAGGTGGGTTGATAAAATAACCAAGCATGCTTGGGAACTAAACAATAAGAGTTTTACGTCAGACTGGCCACCTGACCGGAACACCTGCTTATGCACCTCAGCTCCCAAGGCCACGTTAACTGAGTTGGGAACAGTAAGCCTTGGCCCTTTTGGGCTGTTGCACCACTTTTATTGCTTGATAACATTTATGTTTAATTATGTTCCTTTTAAAATCGTAAATATGCCTTAAACTTCTATGCAATAAAGTCTACGAAGTAATGCTCAGTTTTTCAGACAAATTTTATTTATTAATTTGAGCTTATTTATGAAAACGTTAGATTGCAGTACATTTCGCAGATATATATTAAGAGTCTACTGTATTATACTTCTATCGATCATCCGTCTGTTGAGATACTTAAAGCCAAATGAAAGTTGTTAATCTCATTCTCCAATCTGACAGATTCTCATTCCGATTAATAGATCTCCATTCCGTTTCAATGAGAAACCTGAATATATGCTTCAAGTAATTTTCCTATAATGCCAAGAATTGATCTGAGTGCATAACCTATTATTTGAAACAATAGGAACTTGAAAATATATAAATGATAGTAATTTATGCAATTTGTCACAAATATATAGCTCTAAATACTGTTCAGTAAATATGTGTATGTGCGTTATTTATGCAATATAGAGGTTTATTCACATTTTAGATCAGAGATTTTAAAATTTAAAAGATATTATAAAGCATTTATTTTGGTTATTTGACATGCTTTTTACAATGTAAGTGTTGTATGAATTTTGTAAGAAAATTAATTTTACATTTGATTTAGTATGCTACATTATAGTTTCAAAAAATATCTTTAATAAATTACAAAAAGGACTTATAGAAAATGCCATTTAAAATCCCTTGCCACTCACTTAACTTCGGAAAGGCTGCTGTTATATTCATAAAAGAGGTTTCTAAATATGGTAAAAAATCCATGCGCTATGAACAAAACCGCATACGGCATATTTCGTGGTAAACTGCGGAGGTCGTGTTTTTATCTTAGCAATGGAAGGAAAGTGAGAGGAAAAAATATTTACAAAGTTGAAGAGCATTATCGATTTAGTACGGAAAAATATCTTATGGACATTTATGTAAAGAATAGAACGTGTGTATGTGTATGCGGTTTCCTCCACCGTGATGTGATAAAAACAATATGAGACAGAAAATAAAAGTTATAACAATGTACCTTTATTTGAGATTTTCAAACTTCCCATTGTCAGCAGCAATGCACTTTTGGATCCTCGTTTGTAAGTCACGTTGCACACATTGCAGTATAGAGAGTGATACGTTGACACAATGAACCACATTATGTCCTTTAATGCCGTGCAGTGTTTGTGGAGTGGTCGCATACACATTCTGCTTCAGAAGTATCCCCCCCCCCTATCCTATGGGGACGATTCCTTGACGATGACACTAAAAATGTCTCATGAGCGGGTGCACTGTCCTGTTGGCCAAATCATTGGGTGTGGTGCTATCGAAGAATGATTTCCACATTTGTTTTACCTGACTCCAATGAACTTTTCTCCTGCTTAGATACCTGAAGTAGAATGTATACGACACTCTATCCACAAACATTGAAAGACGCATTACGGACGCGCCATTGTGTCGCGATCTATGCTCCAATGTGCGCAGCGTGACATTCAAACGAGGATCCAAATGTGCATTGTAGTGGAGGAGAGAAGTTTAAACATTTCAAATAAAGGTGTATTATATTACAATTATTTCCTTTTGTCAATTCCTCTACTATTAGTTCTCTCTCCCTCTATATATAACGTGTTCAAACTTTCAACCGTCAGTAAAATACATTCTACTTATCCATTCAAGTTCAAATACATTTATTTAAAGTTATCGTAGATGACACTTGATATTAATACACTTTTTTTCAAAAATTAATCCATCAATTAAATTAAAAAATTAATAAATAGTAACAAACAAAAATAATAGTCCAACAGCCTATATATAAAGGAAAAGCATTCGCTTTGTCCCTGAAGCGTAATGGATAGCGCATTAGACTTCTAATTGAAAGGTTATGGGTTCGAATCCTACCTGGGATGGCCTATATTCTGAGAATGTGATTTCATTTCATTGTAATATTTTATTAGATTAATTAAATTTAATGAATAAATAGTAAGAAACAAAAAAGTAGTCCCACAACACCAATTACAGAAAGGAAAATGGAAAGTTGCTGTGAAAATCGCTTTCTATTTTGTCTATATTGTGATTCTGTCGTATGTATATACATATTTATATTAATTGTAACTACTTAATAAAAAGTAACTAAAATAAAAATTTTCTTTGATAGCCTCAGTAGGAAGTGATTTAATCTTTCTATACTAGTTGCTTTTTCTCAGATAATTTTTCTCTCGTCACAGTGAGTGAATGAATATTAACGGCGCCCTATTCAGCTACAAAAAAGCTTTTGGCGACGGACCTCGTAATTTTTAACCATAGTCAAGTGACGAGGAAGACACTTAAACTGGCACCACCAGCTCCTAAATTCCTCACCACTCAAACGGAAAGACGTTTGAGCCCGACATATTTAATGTGCATCGGCTTTCTCTGCAGGGTACGTCTTGAGCGGTACTAGACTCCAACTTATGACACTCAAAATACTGTCTGATAGCTTGACTACTAGGCTACTGCGGCCACTCACGTTACAGTGAAGGAAGTCACAAAAAAGCAGTTTTTTTTCTTTGCATTAATATCCACAAAGTGTCTTGAAATGATGATCTACAATTTTGTAAATCAATTTTTTCCTCTATTTCGTTTTCGACGTCGGAATGCTAATTTAGCAGTTTACCGCCATATCACATCGCAGTAGGGGGGGGGGTGTTCATCAGAGCATGGCTGCTTTACTGTATCTAGACACCAGTAGCGCAGACAGGAATTTTTCAAGGGGGAGTCCAGGGTCGAAAGTCCATTATTCTCGAACCAAGCTCCGATACGCAGCCGAATATATTATTTTGATTTTGTCGATTTTCGGGAACAAAAACAGTGAAAATCCATTATCTAATTCATAATTAGCATTGATTATGAAAATTAATTATTAATAACAAACAATTAAACTTAGCGTACAATATGCATAAAATTCTAATCGATGGAAAAATTTCAAGGACTTTGTTGGTGCGGACCCGAAGAGCCCCCCCCCCTTGTGTGAGCCACTGCTAGACACTAATATGAAAACAGCATTAACCGTTCCGAAATTAAGAGGGTGGCAATGACTTTAGTGGTCATGCTGTTTAATTTGTAAATATGTTTATTTCGTGTCAATCTTCTAAAATTTCTCCTTCCGATGAGTAATTTATTTTATGATATAACCGATACTCAAAAATAACTCTGGCGGCTAGCTCAAATAATTTTAATTTCTGGGACATTCTAATTGAGCACAGTTACAAATACGTAAAAACAGGAAAAATCTATACAAGTAAGGGGTTTGCGCGGGCGGACATTGGCACATCCTTCCTTCCCGGAGGCGGCAAGCTCACTGGTTAAGTGTTCACATGGCCAGTAGAGGGCGCTCTATTATCATTCGTTACACTCCCCCTCTGGTTCCTAGGTATCGTCCTCGATGAGGAACCAGCAGAGTTTTCTTTCTTGGGTCTTCCCCTTTTTCTGAGAGGCATCACTGGAGTGGCTTCCTTGTGTATGCATGGACGAAGAGCAGAGGAATGATAAGGTCCCAGAATCTCATGTGGGTTGTTTGGATTTGCCGCTTCATAAGTCGTCGGAGAGCGTTGAGTCACAATAACATAAGGCTCATCTCTTTTAGGCATGAATTTAGCAGTCTTCTTCTGGGCAGCATTGCTAAGGGGGTGAAGGGTTACCCAGACATTATCACCTGGATGATACAAGGAACAAGGACGATGTCTTTTATCATAGAAGGCCTTTTGCTGATCTTGTTTCTCTTCAATTCTTGATTTTGGAATCAAAACAACGGGAGAGGCGTGCGGAGATTCACATTCTACTACGATGCCTTGTTGCAGCAGAGAATCTAGCTCTTTCTTCAAAATCTTCTTCCTGGCTGGATTCATCCGGTAGGGAGGCACTGAAATTGGTGGGTGGTTTTCAGTGTTGATGCTATGTTCAATAAATGGAGTAGCTTCTCCCCCTACTTCGAAGATAGAGTGATGATATTTAAGCAAGGTATCTAGTTTCCCACGCTGAGAACCAGGGAGTTCTTGTCCTTCATCTTCCCGTAATTTACAGTTATTTATAGCCACAGGAAGTACATTTACAGATGTACTCTGATAAGGCGTTACGAAATTGTACGATTTTCGGGAATCGTCACAAAAAGTCCAACAGTTCTTTCTGAAATTTAGTACTATTCCAGCCTTTTTGAGAAAGTCAACTCCAAGTAGAGTGGAGTTGTTTTTGGCATCAGGCAAAATAATGAAGGGAGTTTTAAACTTTCTGCCTTCCAGAAGGACGGTTTGAAATGTACGTAGAACTTCTTTCTGAATAACGATTCCATCAGCAAAGGATAGGGATATTGCTGTCTTCTCAAAAGCAGCTCCTTGCTACAGAAGGATACTGTAAAGAGAGAGAGTTTCTCCTGCAATGGAATGACTTGCACCACTGTCCGCAAACGCAGTTCCTGTAACTCCATTTATGCTGATCTTGAGTACAGCATTTCTGTTGGAAGGAGAGAGACTGTTAACTCGCAGAATTCCAAAGTGAGCAGGATGACCCTTTGAAGGATCACAGTCAGGGCATTTTGACTTGATGTAACTGGGCTTTCCACATACATAGCAGGACACAGGAGATCAGCTTTCAAATTGCGAATGCCCTCCAAATGGTTTTCTTGGTGCTTCCTTTGCCTTATCCCCCGTTCTTATACTGCTTTGTTTATTTGTTTTTGAGGGGAAAGGTCTTCTTACGTCTGGTAAAACTTTATGGTTCGACGTCTTACCACGAGCAATTTCATAATCGTCCAATTTTCGTACTAGCTCAGATGAGCTTTTAATATCTCCCCAGTTATCCACGAAGTGTTCTTTAACGTCCCTCGAAACCCTTCTCTTAAGCTGATCGGTAAGAACCAAATACTTAAGGGAGTTAAAGTCTTTCACTTCTAGGCTATGTAGCCATTCTTCTAAGTAATTGTTTAGCTCGTACGCGAAATCCTTCCACAGAGCTTCGGGTTGTTTTTGATGAGTACTGAACTTAATTCGAAACGATTCAGCACTCAACTTGAATCGTTGGAGCAGCACTTGCTTAATGTGCTGGTAATTTTCTAATTTTTCCTTAGGTTCCCGCAAGATAATATTGGAAATATCAATAGGTAACACTGGTAGAAGGTGTGTTACAAAATCGACTTCCCCTATGTTAACTTGCTCACACTGCCTTTCAATATTTTTTGATAGGTGGAAATGTCTGAAGTTTCCACAAATCTGGGTATGAGGTGCTGGATATTTATTTTCTCTGCGGCAGCACTAGTGTTAGTTGAAGAAGTAGCAGTCATGCTTAACTTCATGCGTTCTAGTTCTAAATTCAGTTAATCTTGTTTTCGTTTGTATTCATTTTCCTCCTTCTCCTCACGTTCTGCCTGAACCCTCGTGTTAATAATGGTTTCTAGAAGAGTTTTAGTAAACTGTTCATCGTAGTCTTTCGAAGTAATGATTAAATTTTTAAAATCTATTATTCTCATTATTTCTCCTACTTCGAGGCCCAATTCTGTAGCTAGTGTTTTTAAGTCCTCTTTGCGCGCTTTAGCAAGATACGCCATTGTTTTTAACTTTTGAGGGGAAAAAAGGGTCAATTATAAAATCCGACAGCCACAAATTAAATGCAGTTAATTTAGTTTTAAAATAGTTAACCTTTATAATTGAGCATCAACTAATCACTAAAATAATAAGAATTGGATATTCGATCACAATACTATTAAAAAATATATTATTATAGATGTTTGACAGGATATATATATATATATATATAGAAAATCTAAACTTCGAAACAAAATGAAAATTGAAATAAATAGAAATTCTGATGCACTTAACCAAAACAACACATAAACTACTCCTTTTGAAGGAATAAAAATACTGTTTAAAATATTGTAGATATTTGACTGAATGCAAACATTTAGCTTTGAAAACAAAAATAATTCCATATAAAAGAAGTTCTGATGAAATTCAAAGTCCAAACAAAACCTATGCATGAATCTTTTGAATAAAAATAAAAATACTTTTCTACTATACTTTTTGTTAACAAAAAAAAAATAATAATAATTTCTTTCATTTAAATCACATATATTTTATATATGATCAAAATTCTTTAATATAGTTAAAAATAAAACACAATATCATAACACTAAAATTCAATAAAAAAAACAACATGTAATAAAATACTAAATAGGAAATATCAATGAGTCAACAGAAAAACAGCGAGTGCACTATTTTGAGTTCCAAGAAAAAGAAACAAGAGGAAAAAAAAAACGTCTGATTTTCACCAGGCAAGGGGTGAGAGACAGAAAAGTAACAAAACGTCCTTAGTAACAAAACGTCTAGTTCGTTCAACAAGCAATGAACACTCAAGGTCAGAAGTGGGGGAAAGAAGTTCCCCAAACAAATACACTAATAGTCATAAATCACATGAAATGAGAAAAATAAACAAAAGTAGAAAGAGTTTCCTTACTAGGGAATTACTCAAATAAAATATGACTAATAAATCATGATTATTATATATTTATACCATAAAATATAAAAACACAAGTAAAATTCAATAAAAGATCAAAATGAATCAGAAACAAAACAAAAGAAAAGAAAACTTAGCTGATGCTCCGTGAAGACGAATGCAATACAAAGTTTCTAATTTCCCGGTAGAAAATATAAATTTTCTAGTAATCCGAAAATTTCTTCGTAGCCGGTAGCTACAATTTCGGAAATTACTTTTTTAAACTTCATGAACTATAGCAGTTCAGAATATTGAAGATAACTTTGTTAGACTAGTAGTCATATTAAAATTAAATAATTATTCGGGCCGTAAGTTGGGTGCCATTTTTATAACCGATACTCAAAAATAACTCTGGCGGCTAGCTCAAATAATTTTAATTTCTGGGACATTCTAATTGAGCTCAGTTACAAATACATAAAAACAGGAAAAATCTATACAAGTAAGGGGTTTGCGTGGACGGACATTGGCACATCCTTCCTTCCCGGAGGCGGCAAGCTGACTGGTTAAGTGCTCACATGGCCAGTAGAGGGCGCTCTATTATCATTCGTTACAATGACTCATTACAATAAGCTAGTTTTGTACTTACATGCTAATATTTAAAATGTATTATACATTTGAATCCATTGTATAAATGAAAAAATAGCACTAGACAAAACATAAAGAACTCACAGCATATTTATCATAAAGTGAATCAATTGTTCATCCCTACGAAAAATATTGTTTAAAATTTAATTCTAACTAAATAGTGGGAAAAAATTTATTTAGGAATTTCATTCCATTATTATTCTACAAAATGGAAATACAAGTTTGATAAGTCAATAAATATTTTGTTATTTTGCAACTATGACAATAATGATCGTTATAAATTGGTGAAATATAATTGGAGAAAGGAAATAAAATACACATTTTTTCGTATTAAAAATATAAACACTCATTTTTTTAAAATTATTTTTTAAATTAAAATTTTATTTTATTTTTCTAATTAAAATTCCATAAACACTAAAAATCCCGGAGAGTTCGAATAACACAAGAAAGGATCAATCGCCTTTAAATTATTTAAAATTTAACTTTATTTGCACAAAGAAGCTTTAGGAATTAATAAATGAAATTAGCTTTTCATTCTTAATGCAGTAAGAATATTTGTCTAATATGATGAAACTACAATAGAAGAATCTTTAAGTAGTTCATTTCACTTATAGTAGTAAAAAGAATATTTTGTTTTCTCTTAATATAAATTCTCGAATGTTATTTATTTGTGTGCCAAAAGAGACAAATACATAAATAATAACAATCACAGAAAAAATAAATTGTCTCCGAAGTTCTTTACATTTTAGTTCTTAACGATGACTTATATACAAAGAATATTTACTCATTCTATTTTAAAAATCTTGTTATTTATTAATAAAAATACATATTTTAAAACTTATCTTTTAAATTTGATTCAAATATCCATTTTCAAGTAAGTACTATGTTGAAAATTTCATACTTCATTTTGTTTAAATTAAATTAAAACGGGACTGAAATTATGACGGAAAAATTTTAATTACGCATTATTTTGATAAGTGCCTTAAAATCCGGCATATAACACAAAAATATAGGATCAAAGTTTACGGATGCGCATTATATGCTGGATATAAAAATGATAGCCTTAAGGCTACACAATACCCTTTTTTTCAAAAAAGAAAAAAAAATGGAGACAGTGACAGTAAAAATAATCTATGGTTTATATTCAGATTATATTATTAAGTTGATTCTAAAAGTAAAAAGTCAATTTGACCAGCCGCTATTAACAATTTTTTCAAACTTTTATAAAATGCTCACTTTTTAAATTTTTTAGTCATTTTATGTTATTGATGTTTCTTAGATTATTATAAACAAAAGTTGTAATAACTTTGAAAATATATTGCCTTGTTGATTTTTAATAATTATTTTCTAGCTATATAAACCTGGAAAAGAACAAAAATTTTAAAATAGTTAATTTAGCGAATTTTAAAAAAATAACTAAGCGTCTCAGACTTCACTGCATGTTATTTTTTTAGAACATACGTTTGAGAGTCTACACAGAAAATTTCAAAGTTCTGCGATGAACAGAAAAAAAGTCTTATGGATAAGAAAAAAAATTATACCTCCAAAATTGAAAGTCTGAGAAGAACGAACGCATTTAGAGTTTGTAAAGGCATAAAACGAAAACTTATAATGACAGTGTAAAGCTCTATTTTTTTTTTAATATGTTCTACATTAAAACACTATTTTAATTAAATATATCCGGAAATAATTTTTTAATTCAAAATATATTTTTACATAATATTGATAGCATTTGTTAAGACGACATGTTATTTGGCTTAATCTTAACCTAATATTTTTACAAAAGTATTGAAACAAAAAACGTTTGTGTATAGAGTAATAATGACACTAAAGCTAAAAATATCCAGGTTTGTCATAATTGTTCATAAAATTTAATTATTTCCGTATTAAATCGGGCAGTTCGGTTAAGCAGTTTTATCTCTTGTTGTATGACTTGAAAATACTAAAATATAGTACTACAATATATATAGTATATAATATAGAGATTGGTACATCGAGGCATTATTCAGTTTTATCTGCAATACTTGAACTCAGAATACTTGTGTTCGGAAATCTAAGTGCAGTATCAGCCGTGGACTGGATTTTAGATACATCATTAAATCAGTAAACTTCCATCTCTTCGAAATGCTGTTTTTCACAGTAACTATAGAACGTCTTAGTAATGGCACTTTCTCAACAAGAAAAAATTTAACGATCAAGCTTTCAAGTTATATAAACCATTTTTAAAGCAAAAATTGGCCTTGAAATCAAATTTAATTAAATAATTATGAGAATTACATAAACTCAAAACATAATCAAGCAGATATTATTTTAGAAATGAAAATTTGAATTATTAAATATTTCACACTGAAAGAGTGGATGGATTGAGCTCAAAAATATTTTTTAATTAATTCAATTTAAGAGGAGAATAATGCTTTAAAACAAAACCGAAACCGAAACTATAGCTCAGAAAATTTCATATATATTAAAAACTGACTTATTTACTGATCTGAAGTTTGGCGGCACGCTTCTTAATAATATGAGTCACTAGAAAGTTTAAGAAACATTTTCGGTAATTATGAAATTCGTAGGGTACTGTGTAGCTTTAAAAATGTAAAAAAATAGATTTCCAAACATATTGAAATACTGTATTTATAAAAGGACAATTAATAGAATTAAAGTGTTGTAGTTATAGAAGTACACCATTTTTCAAAAGCTTTGAATAATTTACTTCAAAGTGCAAGAGCACTGAATGCGTGCATTTCAGGTTGCTTCATAAAAATTATATATTTAAAAAAACAACTAAAAACACGCTTTTATACTGAATCGAACTAAAAAAAGTAAAAAAAATAATAATTCTTAATATAAAAATAAAATGATTAACGAGAAAATTAATGTCATTGGGGTAAAAGAGCGGGGTGTTCTTTAAATTATCAATTGTTATAGTTTCTAACTTCTACTCCGAAATACTGAGTTGGTGTAAAACTGTACATTCATGTCCATAAATTAAGGATAATGAAGTTCAGGCAAAGAAAGAGACAGAAGCAAAACAAATTTGACTTAGTTGTAAAATCTATTTATTAAACAAAAGGTAAAGAGCAAAAAAGATGCTATATGTTTGACATAATTAATAAAAATTGCGATTTTTACTCCCTGGAGCAAATTTCAAAAAAGAACCTATTTACAAAACACAGTATAACATGGTTAGTATGATGGTTAATATGGAGTATGTCTCCCGGACGATGCAATACAGGCCTTACAACGCCTACGCATGTTGAGTATCAAATTATCAATCTGATCTTAGGGAATATTACACCACTCATCAGGCAATGCCCTTCGAAGTTCCGGCAGATAGTTGGGAGGGGGTTGACGGGCTGTAATTCGTCGGTCAAGCATATCCCACAAATGCTCTATTGGATTCAAATCCGGTGATTATGCTGGCTAACCCATACGGGTGATATCCTCCGATTGAAGGCATTCGTCTACAATGTTTGCACGGTAAGGACGGGGATTGTCATCCATAAACAAAAATTCAGCACCCACGGCGCCCCGAAACAAACGTACATGTTGTTCCAGAATGACATCCCGATAGATGTGGCCTGTCATCGTTACACTCTAAACATGCAGGTCAGTTCTGGAACCAAGAATAATTCCTCCTAAAACGAGCCATCCTGCACCACCGTAACGGTGTCGTTCAATGGTGTTCTCTTGGAGGTTACGGGTACCTGCACTCTCCATATGAAAGTCCGGCGAGAATCAGGTGGCCGTGGTGGTCAAGTGGTCTATACATCGGATCATGACTAGCGTGTCATGAGTTCGATCCCAGTACCACTAAAGTTCCGCCGTGTAGTGGAGCGATGCACGTTAAATCTGTCGAGAGCTCAAACGTCCTGCCGATGGTGTGGTGTGGTAGTTAGGAGAGGGGGTGCCAGCTCAGGTGTCGTCCACGTCACTTGATCATGGTTCAAAATTACGCGGACCGTCGCCAAAAGCCCTGGTGTTGCTAATCAGTTCGACGTTAATATTCACTCACTCACTCACACGGCGAGAATCAGACTGTAAACTAAACCTGGACTCGTCGGAAAACATCACACAAGACCACTGTTGCGTTGTCCACAATGCATGCTCTCTACTCCAGGTTAATCGCAGGCGGCAGTGAGTTGCGGTAAGGGGAACACATCTGACAGGCCTATGAGCATATAGACCAATGTGCCCTAAGTGTCTGTACACGGTCTGCCTTGAAACTGTCGTAGAGGTAGCTGAAGAGAGCTGACGAGATAGGTCTGATGCTGTGCTCCGTCTTGTTTTTTTTGGCAGTAACTGCAAAATACCGGTACTCATTCGGCGTTGTAACTCGGGGTCGACCTGTGATGTAACATCTACTCTCATTACCATCATCTTGGAATCGTTGCCAAAGCATGGAGATGACACTCTGGGTGATTCCAAGTTCCTCGGACACTTCCAGCTGGGTACGTCCACACTCCAGTCGTCCGATAATTCTACCACGTAAAAAAATCATCCAAATGCTTCCTCTGTGCCATAACTATGCGGTTATAGCACTGAAAGGGTTTTAAAGCGCTTGTGAACAATTTTACTTCTTTGCCACCATTCCTTATATCCTTATCACTCTCGTCATTTTGACGTACTATCCGCGCCATCTGGTGGTTTCCTGTAATTTGCATATTCTGCTTCATGTTGTGTGTGATAATTCTACAGGTGGAATTTTTATTTTAGAGTTCAATTTCTGTGAGATTCCGAATTATCCTCAATTTATGGACATGAGTATAGTTCAAAGCACCGCACGCATTTCCCCAATGACATTAATTGTTTCGTTCATCATTTTATTTTTGTATTAAGAATGATTTTTTTTTACTTTTTAGTTCGATTCAGTATAAAGACTTGTTTATTATTTTTCTTCAAACTATAATTTATTTTTTCATTTTTTGTTAGATCTTCAGTAAAAGCGTGTTTTTTAGTTTTTAAACTATCATTTATTAATTGTTAAATTTATCTTTCAGTTTTATATTTGAAGTTGGAATTAGTCTTGCTCTTCAATGAATATTAATTAACGGATCTGAAGTGTATTTATTCTCTCCGTTTACGGGGCCTCGGGTGAGTCTCGTATCGTTATATTAGATTCCGTCTCTATAGAACCGGTTAGACAAATAAAAGTATGTTAAGAAGAAAAAGTTCGAATAAAAATAAATTAAATGTACCATGTTTTTATAAAGGACAAAAAAGTATAAAATTCATCCCTTTTGTTTCTTTCTCTTTTTTTTTTACATTGTCACACTTTGTCATCCATTTCTGTAATATGGTCCAAATTTCAAGTCTCTAGTTCATAGGAAAGTGCCATAGTTTAAAATCAATTACAAAATTCCACCCGGACAAACATTCAACAAAGCGAGTTAGTAAAAACTTGGTAATATTAAGTGTCAATCGCATTATCCCCTTTTAAACGTATTGATATAATGTCCATTCGTAGCATCACTTCTAAACGTATTACTTTATAAAATTAAACATTATTTAGCAGTTAGAAAATAAAAAAAAATTTCACATGCCCGAGCCTTTATAATTTTCAGTTTCACAAAAATGTTTATATTATGGTAAGAACTTGTCAACACACACCCAACCTCCACTTTCTCACATTAAGAACACTCTTTTTGTTTGTGTATTTATATAATTAGCTTTAAATTGAAAACACTCACTTTTAGGGTTACGCCTTATTCCTTTAGTCGCTAAATCTGAAATTAGTCGCCAAATTTGAAAATGGTATATGCAATAAGTCGCCAAACCTGGAAGCGATATATGGAATTGTTGCCAAATCTGATTATCGTTATTTCTGATGATCCTGATAAGGACAGTGGAACAATATTATGAAATTATTGTATTGTCATCGGTCCTTGAAAAAGGTGGAAAATTTCGAATTAATACGACCTTTTAAAGTGGGTACAAATCGAGTTCCACGATTTCGTTACATACAAGTGAAAATTATAAAAGCGTGTTAAAAAAGAGGGAGTGCGTTATGTTGTGAATATACCTAAACATATTGAAAAATACAGCTTTAACGTATATCCGTGCATAAAAACACCGGATTTTAAAGTGTATCCTAATGCTAATTGTTTTACTTAAAACTTTGCTTTGCTGATCTGACATATGTCAGATTTTTTAAAGATAAGAAATAGCAAACTTTTGTTCAATTATAATTAAATTTATAAGAGTTTAATTGTAAGAAATTTCAAATTTCATTTAGTTATTAAATAAATGCTAACAAATATTCCTGAATAGCCAAGCAGTCATTTTACCAATAATTCTTTAACCTGGTACAACTATTCTAAGAATAATATGTTAACCCTCGTATGAAAATAGTCCAATAGCATATTAACTTAATCTCATGGCTGATATCATTTATTTTATGGTGTTATTGAATAAAACAGGAATTTGAATTGAACAGCATTTTACAACAATAAGGATATGTATTTATTCAGAAAAATTTGAAATCTCATTTTAAATAAACTTTTGCGAATTCTTTATTCCGTTTCGTTTCATTTAATTCTGAGACACTATACCAAAAGAGTACAATAGAAACAATTGCATATTTAATTATAGAACTATTACCAAAGATATCGCACAAAACAAGATATACAGGTGAACTAAGTGCTTTTCAATTAATTTTAAGTGCTTTGCTTGCGTCTCAAAGAACAAAAATCATTTTCCTTTCGAACCCTTAAATTAGCAAAGCTATTCAATTTGGTATTTAAATGTTTTCTGTAAACTGTAAAAGTGTTTCACTGGAACGACATCAAACGTTTTCAACATCTTGTACTGCGATTTGAATCCATGCAAATTTAAGAACGGTTAAACTTGTTCTGTACATGCTCAGTTGCTCGAAATGTTTGTTAACGACCTATTTTCGGTATTTTTGTTCCCAACAAGTTAAATAAATTGTTTAAATGGACGGATGGATTTGAAAAGGAATTTAGTGTTTAAGCCAAACATTATTTCTCTATTCGTGAAATGTGCCATTAAATATAAGAGACATTTCCTTACATACTTCTAACAAAACTGTAAAGTTTAAACACTTTTGGTAAATTGGGAACATAAATTATTGGTTTTATTCTGACAAATAATCAAGTTACAGCAGCCATTAGCAGTTACTAAAGAAATCTATTGATATGTTTGTCCATATTACATTAAATTAAATTTCCTATTTGAATTCAAAAACAGTAGACATTAGGAAACTAATATGATATCCATCTGCTACCCATTTTGGAGCGATTTCCAAGATGGCCGCTTATTACACAAGGTGGATTTTGTCAAGGCGCCAAAATGGTCGCCAAGAGCATTATTATCCAAGTTTGATGTTGCCCGCACAATTTGGCCAAATTTTACATATATGTAGTGGGAAGATCAGTAGCACATCAATTTAAATAACTAAACTTATTAAATATAATTGATTATATAAAATCAACTATAAAATTTTATAAACTTAATGTGCAAAAATTTTTATTTATAAAAATAAATAATATGATTTCAAAATGAGAAGTATGAAGATGTTCGCACATTTAGCTTGTAGAAATATGATTGTAGTAAATTATGCAAATGTCTAAAAAAGTGAAGGAGACAAAACACATTGTACTTTATTCATGACCTCGAAATATCCATTGAATTCCATTTTAAATGCTATTCAATTTTATTTGATATAATTCTTCTTTTGGATAATGTTACTAAATTGAGCCAATGGCTCATTTTTCTATATGTGATGATAGCAATTCGCCAAACTGGTGATAAAAAGATATGTACTTAAAAAGGATTCAAATAACTATTTTAAATGTTGTTAAGCATAAATAAAGCTAAATATTTGATGTAATGTCAAATAAAATATTCTACACAAACTTTGTCCTGAATAAGCAATTGATTATATTATTATAATAATGAACTGAGTATCGATATAATATGTTGCCAAATATATACATAAATATAATTATAATTTTCAAAATTTATTATATTCTGTATTGTTAGAAATAAGAACATTTTTGTAGGTCCTCTTTTAGGAAACAATATTTAATAGCTTATTTAAGTTTCAACACTCATAAAATGAAAATTACACTTGATAAACTGAAGGTATTTTATGTGATTTTATAGAAAATTATATTCTTAAAAGAGGAAATTATTTTAGAAAAAAATGAAAAGCCTTATGCTTGAATGCGAAAAAAAGCAAAATTCACAACATTCTAATAATTTGGAAATATTTCTTTTTGGGAGCAATTAAAGTAATAAGAAATATTCCTTTTCCAAAGAGAAAAAAATATACTATTTGATGCCCAATTTCTTACATGAATACTAATATACAAAACGAGGGTCAGATATACAATAAACATTCCAATGACGCATTATTATTATTATTATTTTAATTCTAGTATTTACGCATACTCTGGAATAATATTTTGAAAACGGCAGAAACTAAAACAATGATTTAATAGTGATGAGAAAGGTAAAAATAAAAGGATAAACACGTTTAATTTGTTTTATATTTCCTATGCTTGTTCTATTTTTTTCCTGCCTTAGCGATTTAATTAAGGAAAGAAAATTTGTGTTTAATCGTTAAGATGATTTTTTAACTAAGCAGTGGGATGCATATATGTAATTAAAAAACTAAATATTCAATTTAATCAAGGCTATAAAAAGAACTTGCTGACAGAGAAATTATGAAAATAAATAAACTTATGAAATGTATTTTAGTACCAACTATTTTTCTAATTTCGTACTTAGAAGAAAGTTTTAAACACGCTTTGTTTTAGTGATTTAAAGCCAATAGTTATTTAAAATTTTTAATATAGTATCAAGCTTTTATTAATATTTATGGAAACATTCAGATACGGTAAAATTTTAACTAAACTAATGCATTTCAGTATAAACACACACTTTCATTTAAAATAGCAAACAAACTTCAATAACTAAAATTAAGAAATATTACCAAGCATTTACTTGACCCTAAGAAGAAATATCACCTCTCTCTCTCTCTCTACCACTCGCTTCGACTAACTAAAATACATCTAAAAGAATAATACTTACACCTGAAAATAAGAGAGGTTAAAAATTTTTCACTAGCGTGAATTAACATCGCTAAAGCACGATGAATTGGGGTTTTAACAATATTACTGCCTATCACACATATAAGAAGAATAGAAAAATATATATTGCTGTACATACTTGTTACATCTTTGATAAAATTTTGTCTTTTTTTGGTGGAATGAATATAACGAATAATTTTAGGTATTTATGTGTAATATAACATTAAAGTATAATAATTTGAACCCCATTTGTTGCTTTTTGAAGTTAAAACTTCCTTAGCGGCGTTGGGCACTTTTTGGTAGGGTAAAATCTTATGGGTTCGCGTCACCGACATGCTCTGACTGGCGCACGCGCAATGTGCTGTTCCCCTTAGAGACTTTTTGGATTGGTGAAGTCTTGTGCGTTCGCCTCACCGACATGTTCATAGCAGTATATCTGTAGCTGTACAGCTGACGTATAGTACTGTGTATACCTTATAAGTGAAATTGAATGGATTTAGTGAAAAGTTCAATGTGTATATACTGTGCATTGCTCGTTGCGATTCCGAGAATGGGCAATACATATTAATGGTTGCCGTTTATATTTCGCCTGGAAAATCTAAGAGACAGATACAACAATCTTTATTCGAAAATTTGATGATTTATACAAAAGAAGTTTCTGAAATACTCGAAAAAAGATTTGTTGAAAAATATGATAATGTACCGATGATTTTCAATATTAACTTTGCAGATGATAAAAATCTACCACTAATTGAATTTCTAATTGAAACACAGTTTAAATATGTCCAATGATCGAAAACTCAGTACTATAAAATATAAAACGACGATCGATGCCATTTTTACGCGATACTTAGATAAATTTGAATCAAACATTTTCCTTTCTTTCTTTAGTTACCATAAGCCTATTGTATATTTTTAGAACAAAATGAAAAAAATTCTAAGTACAAAAATCTAAGTATAGTTGAAATTAATGCTGACAATGATGCAAACAATTAAAATAATGTTAAAAATGAAGTACATTTCAATTTAAGTAAATACAAATACTATCCATAAATAATATGATTGTATATTAATTGTTATTTCATTTGAATATATAATATTTATACTTTCTCATGATTTTGTACAGCCTGTAATATATTTGAATAATAAAAAAAACATACAAACACATGCATTTAGTTGTTGCTCGGAGTGTCAATAGATGTGAAAACCAGATGGATGTTGATAATTTTAATTCAAGCATTATGAAATTTCAAATTTTAATACTAAGGTTTCTAAGTTTTCACTTCTATCGCAGTCTCTATAACTGCCAATATTTTTCTTACACATTTCATCATGTAGTTCAAGTATTTCAATACTTGATGCGTTTTTCGGTACTTACGTATTATCGCAACAATGCCAGCATTTAATATAACTGGCTAGTTGTCACCCCAGATTTCGCATGTGTCGTACGCCCTGAATAGGCAACCATGTGCTTCGTTTCATACAATGTCACCAATATGGTTGCGATAATTCATAAACACCTATTTTTCATAGTGTATAGATATATATTTATTAAGAAGACACTGATACAAATATACTATATTTTATATAGTGAAACAGATAAAATATCAGAATGTATGTATTCATGAAGTTGACTTCAAATGTATGATAAACGTTTTTGTGTATTTATATATATAAGGGAGCTTATCGTTCCATATATGTATATATATATATATATATATATATATATATGGATAACAAAGCTAATTTTAATGTTCTAACCTTCCTTATAAGTCAGAAGTATTGCATTTTGGCTTACAAAGAACAAAATAAAAAATAATTCCAATGAACACAGTGGCAGTTTTTTCCCTCTTTAATTTGAAATGTTGCCATTTAAAAGATTCCTAAATTGTTTCAGTTTCAAACTAAATAAAATCAATTTATTTGCTTTAAGTTCTTAGGATGAAATTAATGAGAACATAGCTTTCCTTATTTGAAAAAAAATATTGGCTGGAATGTTTTATAAGTTAGATTTACGGATTATTTTATTATATTTTATTTAATAAGACTGTAAGGATGATAAAATACGTCTAGTTAAAGACGTTAAAAAATGTTGAAAACCTGAAATTTAAAAAAACTTAATGAATTTTTCACTTGGAGAAAAAAGAAAATTACTTTCCCATTTAAAAAACATGACAAAAACTTATTCTATTTGATGTAAAACTTTTTAATTCCTCTTACGTTTAATTTTTAATCCCTTTTAAATAAATGCACTTGACAAATGTCGCATCACTGAACATTAAAAACTCGCATTAATATTTTCAATCCTTCATCTCGTTTCCAAACTTAATTCAATAATTCTGAATTAATTATCTTTTCTTTATATTTTCCCTTTCTTCAAGCTCATCAGATATTTTTTGAAGGATAATGTATCAGGAAAAATATCGTAACATCCTATTCAAATTTAATGTGGAATTTCGTTTTCAAATTTAGCTTTTTAACATAGATTTTTATAACACTTTTACTTCTATAAATACCATTGAACAATCTAATTAAATTAACTGATGTAGATACGGTCACAGTAAAGAGGAAAATCTTCTGCATTATAACCTTAAAGCTGAAATTATTTGTCTAAATGGAAATTTATGTATTGTAATACAAATTTTACATCTTATACTACTTAATATTTTACAAAAAGCAGGAATACAATTTAATGAGATTGAGTTATTACTTTTTCTGTTCGACATAAAATCTGTTAGCAAAAGGAATATGAAATACTTTTTTTGCAGTTTTTTTTTAAAAAAAAAAATTTAAATAAAGTACTGTATCTTTTGTTTTGTATTTTATATTTGTCCAAATTATGCTTACTGTTTTTATTACCTCAGAGTCACATATTCCAAGTTTAATGCTTAGAAATTATTATCAATGTAGCTTTTTAAATGATAGTTTAGCTTGATTCAAGAGAGAAAATTACCAGAGTATGCCTCCGAAGTGTCAATATACTTACGTAAACTCTCTGGTGTTTTCAATTTATTATTTGAAAAGTATAAGAACCGGAGACTCAGAGATTATTTTACATTTATATATAAAAATTTATTATTTGAAATTACCTAGTATACACACACACACACATACACACACACACACATATATATATATATATGTATATATTATACATGTGTGTGAGTGAGTATGTCTGTGTATGTGTGTGTCTATGTGGGTTCATGGTTATGTAAAACTGATTTTAAATACCGTCTTATACACTATCATTTTTCTTTTTACACAATTAATTTTACTAGTGTTTTTAATGAACTTTAGTTCCTTTTCCCAGTTCAGATTGTTCTTATTTAAAAAGCTTTCAACCCTGGAGCAGGTGCTTACTCGATACTAACGTTAATGACTCGACTCGTCATAAAGTTAACAAGTTAAGCACGGCTTGACTCATTCACCCCAATGCTTTTTTATAATTATTTTTATTGTACTTGATAAAAATCGGAATTCCAGTGAATAATTTGATTGAGGTAAAGTATTTAACTACTTTACTAATATACTTACCTACTTTTAATATATTTTAAACTTTTGATGATTTGAGAAAAAATATCAATCAAACTGTATCAAGAAATTTCATGTGTACGAGACTTTGAAAAAGGACACAAATTACTGACACTTTTCTCGAACAATATTGGAATGTTATTTGAAAGAAAAACTGTCATATTTTTCAACTTATTAACATATTTTATTAACATCAATGGACAGTAAAACTACAGTTTTACTTCTCTTTGATGATCGACAAATAGCATGGCGAACTTTCTCTTGCTTGTGTCATTTTTTCAGGGCAAAGTATGACTTGTCATACGCTTATGGCTTCATATTTTTCTTGATGGAGTTCTTTCGGTAGCATTTCAAAATATTTCGATTCACTCAAACGTGCCATGCTAATTGCTTTTCTCAAATTTACTTTCGATATTAGGATTAACGTGCTTTATTTCATCATAGGTTTTTCCCTTGCTTGATCAGCTTCAGCTCCTTTTAATAGAGATCACAAATGCCTATTTATTTTTATATATATTCAGCTCATTTACAGTTACAAACCATAGTAAGTCTTTCAATACAGCAATCACAAACATTAAATTGTTCACAGAAGGAAAATGTAGCAATTTTATAGAAAAACGTTTGAGCAAAAGTGGTCGTGCGAGGCACTCAGTCAAAACAACCAAAACAACAACCTTTAAAAAAAATTTTTTTTTAAAAACGTTTTTCCACACCCAAAGAGAGAGAGATATGTGATAAACACATTTTAGATCTTATGAAGAATGTCATATACGAGGACACTGACAAGGTTATTGGTAACATACAAGTAGTTTTCCCAGAATTATAGATTTCGTGTGTCTGTGGTGAATATATGCCCCCTAGCTCCCATTCCCATCTTCACTTAAAAAATAGTTTAAACTCTTAAAACTTTACAGGATTATTATTGTTTGATTTATCTTGAACATGTGGGAACTGGTAGACTGAATATTTTCAAAGGTATTATTTTAAGAGATATTTGGTATAAAGGAATTGGTTTGAGGATTACTATTTCTAAAAAATAAATGTTAAATTGCAGATTAATAAAGAGATTTAATCCGGCACTTCACGCACAGGGTATGTCATACCCACCACCTCCCTTTTTTCGATACTCCATCTAAACCTTTTTCGGAAAATGAATATTTTCACGTGTAGCTGACTTAAAGGTCATATTTTTTAGGGGGCCTTAGCTTGTAGACGAATTCTAAATGTATATTTTTAGATACCACCTGTCCGGGTGTATCATAACCTGCGAGTGAGAATCGAAGTTAATGTTGTAAATGCATGAGCACGCCTTAAACTTTTTCTTATGCAATGGCGCATTATTATAGTTATGATGAAGAAATATGATATTTAAGTGAATTAAGGGATGCAGTACTTACTAGACATAGTACAACAGCATTTTCGGATGAAAAAGTCTCTTTGCGGGGATGAAGTGGAAGCATTGAATGACGAAGAGAATAATAGCAAGTATGATTCCTCTACTGAAATCTATCCGGATACTTTAACTGTGAGAGCAATTATCATCCTTGATAAAATGACCACATCATATGCAATGGCTAGAAAATGTAATCGTTAGTACATGACAATATTTTTTGTGTTGTTGAACGTTGCGATAATAAATGCTCAAATTATTTTGTTAAGTAGTCAAAAACCACCTAGTAAACATTGAACCAGTCGTTGATTTCAGAAGTGTTTCGGATTTCAACTTACAGAAGAATGTAGGAACAAGCAAGCAATACTTATATGAAATTAAAACAAAAATTAAGATCCAGTGAAAACATTGCACTCATTCGCAACGAATACTAAAGGAGTGTATAAATAATGAACTACCTGACCGCATCATCAAAATTCAGAGAAGAAATGCTGATCACGCTTCTGTCTTCAGAACGGAGCTAATAGCTATCCTGTGTGGTCTTTCATTGATTAATAACATACAAGGCCAAGCTTTTTCTGAAATTTGGATCCTGACAGACAGTCGATCTTCCATCCAATATTTATCAAATTGGCCATCTATCGGTGACAGCACCAGCAGGAGTATTCTACACCTTTTTAAGCATCTTTCAGATCGGCACCCTATCCATCTACAGTGGGTCCCTTCTCATGTAGGCCTGCCCGGGAACGAAGAAGCGGATGATCTTGCGAAAGCGGCTGCCAGTGATCCTGTGGACCCCGAAGACCACATGGTCCTTACGTCAACCGAGATCTATTCCAGGGCTAAAGAATTGATCTGTAGAACCTGAGCTGTCCCTCCTGTACACCCATGGTATTTTCAAAGACATCCTGGATCCACCATATCATTCAAGGGTACCAGATCGTATCAGACGGCATTCTCGCGATTTTCGACTGATCACCTGAGGTGCATGAATTTCGAAGATGGTAGAAGAAGCTACCCATTTTGCACCAAATGTGAGATCAGTCCTTTCACCCTAGCACATTCTGCAATGTGTGGGGCTTTCATGTGAGGAGGCTGTTGCTTCCCCCCCACTGTTCTTAGACTTTGTGAAGATAAATGGACTCATGGACCTGGTCTAGTTTCACTAGACCAGATGGGGATTAGTCCCACCACCACCACCATAAATAATGAAACTAAATGCCCTAATAAAAACAAAATTTACGTGTGAAAGTATAATAAACGTATTGTATCTCATATTTTTCCACCCTTGTGTATGAGATACACTGCACGTGAAGCTAAGGTCGAATTTTTCGTGCGTGAAGAGCTGGAATAAATGAATTTATACAATTTCTGTGGAGTTAGATATGTTTAACCTTTGGACGAATTTGAATATAATATCTTAAAGGCCGTTATGAAATTAAATTTTCACAACGGTGATGTTCTTTATATGGAGAGGAAATAAATGATTAATAATTTGCCAAACATATTGATTATTGTATACATTAAGGAGTTGTGTAAGTCAATTTTGCTGTAGCTTCTTCTTTTATTGTTATTTTTTAATTTGTTATTTTTTGTTATTAAATATTTATTTTATTATGCTTCATAAGCATTTTCAAAATAATAAATCATTGAATAAATTTGATGTATACTGCACACAAAATTAGCTAGCGTATAATGGTTGTTTATAAAAATAGACGTTAATGTACCAGAAGTCAAGATTCAATATATTTTTAAACTTTAAATTCCATAAAAATCCTATTAAATTTCATGCAACTACGGATGATTTTGAAAACTGTATGGCTACTTCTACTAAATTACTAAACATAATTTAGCATTTTTATGTATTATCTTAGTGTTAAAATTATCATTAAGATTAGTAAGGACTTTACTAAATTTTTAAAAGATAAAAAATATATATTTACTCTATTAATAAAATACTTTATGAATTTGAAGATTTATTTGAATATGTAAGTGTTAATGATATAAATAAAGTGCTTTTAGAAAATTACTGTAATTATGTAAATGTTTTTCCACAAATTTAAAACTCTTAATGAATTAATACTAAGGGATAATTGCATAAATTTTAGTCAGTATTTGCAAATGAAAGGTTTACAACAAAAATGAACTGCTGGCAATAACTTAGCTACTTTATCCATACATTTTTTTTCAAAAAAAATATTATTCATAGTATTTATATATCTTTAGGTTTATTGATGATTTAATTGCTTGTGTGTGTCTGTGTGTGATAGAGAGGAACTTAGCTTAAACCTAAGCAATTCGCACCAAAGGATGTATACATTATTTAGTTGCTTAAGGTTCTCTCGAGTTTTATGCAGTTTTACATTAAAAAAGCAAAGAGCAAACAAATAACTTGATTGGTTTATTGTGGCAAACAAATAAATTGTATAACTTCAAACCAATACAATAAAATTCTTTTTCATCAGGAAAAAGAACCACAGTAACATTTTCTGCCTCACAGCTGCTAAATTTGCTTTCTTATACAGATAGCGTTACACAGATCCAATCCACATGTGCACCCCTAATTATTGAGGGACTTTAACCTGATATCAGCCCAACCAACGCGATGGCAGTAAGAAAAATACCACTTCACTCGCCAGCAACTGAAATTTGTGGTAACAGGAAAATCTCCCCACATCACACACCCGAACAGATGGAAAGAGACAATCTGGTTTGAAACACCAAAAAGTAAGGTGACGTTTACCTCCTCTTTCAAAAATAACATGTTCTGTGGAAAAGTGATAATATGAATAAAACGTCTATATAACTGTAAATATTGCATTTAATAACTGTGGATGCAAATAAATTAATTATTTAATTCTTTAACTTTCACTCTATTATTAATTTTTCCAAACGTCATACCACTTATACGTCATATAAATAATAAAGTTTTCTTGGAACCTTTGTAGTACGATAGATGTTACATTTGGATTTTTTTCAGGAAACTATTTTTCAAATAATATTAACTTGTAAAAAAGTAAAACTTTAAAGCTGAAGAAATTTTGAAATTCAAATTATTAAGGGATAGAGAAGCAAAGTATATCGAAGAACTGTTCCTTTTGATACTGTGCGATTGAAAAGAGAGCGGCACGCCAGTAGAGAATTTTAAGCAACCCTGCGAATTTGATTAGCATTATTTGGAAATTCTAGTATTCTTTCAGAAATTATAATGTTCAATATAAATCATGAGAAATTGAAATGATCAAACCGTAGTTGGGGAAACTTTATTACATTTTCCAATATTAAAATAGTGCTGAAAATAATACTTTAGTTTCCTCGAAAATAAATTCAACGTTTCATTTCAAAATTTTTGAAACAAATTTCTTTACACCAAATTTTCAAATGATTAAGAATTTCACAATCTATGAAAATTAACTTCGGTTATGGCGTGTGTTTCTATTGGACAACTAACATTATATAAAACCAAATAATTGCTGATGTTTTATTTTTTTCCAGTTGTCAGCACTGCATTTCGTTCTAAGCAAAAAATAATGCGATCACGATGTTTTTGAAAATCTTATAGCTACACTTATGACTTTCAATGTGGTTTCATTTCGAAAATAAGAAGCTGTCTTGTCATAGCAAACAATAGATGACCACCTGACCCTTCGAACACGACTGGACAAAGATGCTGGGTCAACGGGGAAACAAGAACTCATGTGTGAAAAGAAGATTTCAAAAGACCAAAGTGAACGAATGCTAGCGAAGATAAGACAATTTTACAATAAACTACAACGGTTCACGGACGTCATTGTCTACCATTCATCCCGCTAAGCCTCTTCAATAATACTACAATACCTTTCACCGGGTTGGGCTCTGACGAATTATGTCCATACCTCTTTTTCAAGCATCTGCTTTTAATCTTATAGCATACCACCGTCCAGAATTTTAAATCATATATAACAGCATTGTATTAAGTACCTGATTTTTTTTAATTCATGGAAAATTAAATTTAAGTGTACATACATATCATAACATCGCGACGACTTTTTATCAAATCATAAGATGTCACAAATCGGCACAATACGTAGAGGAAAGCATTTCCCACTCATGCTCATGAGTAATAATTATTACGATGGTATCATTAGGCGACATTCTTTGATTTAGCAAAATTGGTCAGCAATGCAATAAGTAAATACTAATGTAAATATTATTTAATTATATGTTACCTGAGCCATTCTCATATAATTTTAAGGTTTAGAATTTTAGCTAGTTGCAAACATAAAATAACATATAGAAGAAAATTTTCAAAAAAATGAGATCAAAGTACATTAAAAAATTATTTTGCTTGTAATTTTCACATAAGGTAAGAAACTCTTTGGTACTTACGACACGTTTCAGAAACTGTGGGGCGTGAAAATTCTACGTAGAGGGCCAAAGCATATCAAAAAGTCGAAAAAAGAGATTATTTAAAAAATTATTAATTTACTGAAAGGGGGCAAAACAAAATTCATTCTGAACTATGAAAAGCAACATAATACTTATCCTATTAAACTAGACTACGTAACTTAAAGTACTTATTTCATAATAGTAACTTATGCAAAATTTAATACTTATATTGATAATTTGTACGGTTTACAAATAAGGTCGTAGTGTAGCTTTGCGTAAAATTACAATATTATTACATTCAATATATTACCATTATACGGAAGGGGACGCGATGAAAATTATGATTGAAAATAGGATCGTTAATATTGTAAGAATGATAAGCAATGACTTACGAATTATATCGTAAAAAAAATTTCGTCAAATCGACAGATGTTACTCAATATTGCGATAAATAAAAGATAGCGGAAGCCGTAACCCTCGGATTTTCAAACAAAATAATAATAGCGATGACAGCATTTGCCGGCTTTATTAAATTGGCGGAATCAGTCGTTAAGTATAATTCTTTTACATTAAGCTTTATAATTCATGACCATAACTTTGGTGTTTTGGAGAATTCCTCTTTACTTCAGCTATATATAGTCTGGAAACGAAATACTACTATGTTAAAGAAAAAAGTACCATTAATATCGCCATAAATTTAAGTATTTCAATTTAAAACCATAAATATATATATATATATATTCCATGCCTTATAAAATAGACTCCTCCAATTTAAGTCTTCACAATCATAAATCACTTTTGTTGTAAAGCCACTTCCAGATTTTACAACCGACTTTCCTCTACTACATCAATATTTTGAAACAGAAACTATGACCCATGAAAAAAAATTATAAAAAGTTGGAAAGTGCCTCAAGGTAATACAGAGCTTTGATGAACAGAGCCGTATTTGATGAATGTTTTGTCAAAAAGTTAAAAATAATAATTGCGTTTTATTTAGATACAATATTGTGATGCAAGACCCATAACTTTTGTCTCAATTTCTAGGCTACATATGACTAACTTTTTCAGGATAATTATGCAAAACACTCATATATTAATCCTGTTAGACAATCATTAGTTCATTTGGTAGGCAATCATAATTCAGTAATACGCCACAGAAATCAAGAAGAATAAGGGATACTAAGTATAATATCAGCAACCAAATTCGCAGAATGAAAAAACATCGTAAATTTTAAGACTTCCGCCAAATACTGTTGTCGTTCTAATTTTTAAATCCCCGGGAGTCCAAAGTCACGTTGGAATCACCAACAATGAGTGATCCGACTATTAAGGCAAGCAGAGAGCCGAATTGTCTCAACCGGAAGTACCCTTGACCCTCAGAAGAACTAAGAGTATTATTTCCACATAGTACATTGACAAATATACTGCCATGACCTAAACAACCAAGAGCATTGGACAGCCATGGGAAACTCTGGTCACTGTGGGTCCAGTCCCGATGCACCTGGAGTGAGCCCAGACTGTCACCCATTTTCACCTATCCACCGTATACAACTTTTTGGAAGTATACCTAGGAACTCACTTTTCGTGCATCTTGTTCCACAAAATCCGCTTTTGCAGACACACGCGAATTGCGACATTTTGCTAATTTTCCCGTTTCCCGGATTCTTCACATTTCCAGCAGTGAAAAAATTATGAAGTCATTCATTGAAATAAAAATCATCTTATGTTTTCAGTTGGACGAAACGACAAACAACATGCAAAATTATATTAAAATCGGTTGAGTAGTTTTGGAGCTCATCGCGGACAAACTTTGGGACACTGGATTTTTATATATAAAGATAGCATTTTTTTTTATAAAAAAAATTATTTCATTACTGGTAAAAGCAGACATGAGTGATAGCAAAATAAAGCAAATGGAAGCCAACTTTCCTTTTTGTGCTGAATTTATTTATTGATTTTTAATTTTCGAAATAGAAATCAGAATAAAATATTCTTATAACTATAATATGTGATTAAAAAAAAGCCTTTAAGAAAATGTACTTATTTTATAATTTTTTTTTACTTTGAAGTTCCATAAATTTACAAGTATTCATATAATTTAATGCTGCAAAGAGCTTCTTTAATACTTGATTTTCTTTTCCAAAGTTATGGCTTTAAATTCTTTCCACCAAGTTTTACTCGAACGAAAAAGTTCTGATATTTCAGAAATGTCTTTGTATATTTTAGAAAGGATACATTCTTAAGGAAAAAAAGGTTTTTTTAAGCCCTTTTTTGTTCTGTTCGGTGTTAAAAACCAAATTTGAATGACAATTTTTGTTGGGTAGTTTTATGAATTTTAGAAGTTCGACTAGAGCAGATCATTTTCAAATCAAATTCAACAACTTCTTGTGCCTTCCGGTAAAAATGATCTCTCCAAAGGATTCAAACCATTTCAAGCGTGAATGTCTGGCCTGGCATAGCTCCAAACTACGAAAAACATTCTTTTAGTATACTTTTTCAGGGATAAAAGTTTTGATTAAATTAAATTGTTTGCTGCGCTTGAAACCTTTTATGCTTTTTGAGAGTTCCGAACTTTATGAGAAATGGAATTTCTCTTAAGAAACTCTTTCAGTCTCTTTTCAAATATGGATTCGGCATAACTAATTTGAAACGGAGGCTTAGAATTTCTACTCTAAAAATCATTTTAATTAATACGAGGGGGGGGGGTAGGTTAACCTGTTCACTAATGGAGGACCAACTCCTACTGTGTTGTTACATATGGTTTTATTGGAAAGATCAATCCAAAAAATATATAACAGCTAAAGTATCTCAGAAGAACAATGATAAAAAATAAAAATAAAAAAAACATTTACAGAAAGAACCAGGGCAAATCAACATGGGAACAAAACAAAAAGTTAAAAAATTAAACAAGAAATGGAACACCAGCGATGTTGTCTTAACAAAGATTTTATGAAAGTTCTGACATTACAGTATAGCAGACGTTCCCAAACATTTTTGCCTCATAGACCTCTTGCCATGTTTTTTAGTTTGATGTAGATCCCTGCTCACGTATGCTGAATTTTTACAAATTTTTCAACTTAAATGTAATTTTGACAGCTAATAAAGAGCTATACTTACTTTAAAACAATTAAATTTCTCACTATATTGATTTAAAGTTAAAAAGCACATGTGTTAATTATTTAGATTTGAATTCAAAGAATACACAAAGTAAATGAACAACAAACAAAGGCTTTTAACGAGAGTAATGAATCTGGCACTCCAATAAAAAAATTTCAACATTTGGCAATAATTTTTTTTCAGATTTAACTCTAAGTCTCTTTTGTTAGTAATAAAAGTTTTTTGTTTTTTGTTTTTTTTTGGAGATGGGGACCATGTTGAAACTCCTCAGCATGAAAAGCAATTAAAAACTTTCTCATGATATTCTATAACAGGTATGCCTTTTTAAAGCCAAAATTGATTACGTTTGTTTCTAAGCTTTACTTAAATATCTACGTCAGTACCTATTCCTATCAGTTTCTATTGTAATATGAATTTTTCTTCTATATGACCATGTCAACTGATCGTGGCTCTAGTATTATAAAACTTGCTCAGAACAATCTCAAACCTAGTTTCAAAATCAGAATAAAGGGCATTTAAATTCTGAACTTAGATTAAAACGACCTGATGGATTGTTTGTGGCAATTTCAGAAAATCCACGACAATTGCAACTGGCTCTTATAATTGCAAACTAACCTCATCAAATTTAGTAAATAAATCTGTTCAATAGGTAAAATCTGGTTTCAAGAGTAAATTTTATTTTAAAATTAGTCATGATCTGGTTTAATGAGAACCCCTATCATAGATCCCACCATTTGCATCTCATGGAACCCCAAATGTGTTTTTCTTTTATTTGGACCCCTTGTAAGTCACCATAGACCCCTGGGATCCATATAAACCCCTTTAGGAATGACTGCGGTAAAGCTTGCTTATCTCACCTTTTTTTTGAGAATCTTTACCAAGTTCTCGACAAAAAAGAATATGCTCTGCATAATGCCTGAATTACAAATTTGGCATATACTAGATGGAAGGACGCCTACTTTGTTAAGATGATGTGTCATACAATCATGGCCTGTTTGTAGTCTGCAGTTTGTCACAGACACTTTGCAGGACTTTAGACAAAAAATTTTCAAGTGCTTTGAGTGTTATCCCATAATTTGTGTGCTGATTTTGCCACTTTATCAGATTTAAGAGTATCCACTAATTTCTCAAAAATATGCTTCTAAAGTGACTCTGAAGGAAGTCATTTGTTGTCTTGTGGCTCAAGTGTTCCTCTCTTAGCCAAACCCCATTTTGCATATTACACAACTTTGTTTATACTCATTTCTCAAATTGTAAAACTGTAATTTACATGTATTTTGTAGTTCTATAATTTGTGCTTCAATTCAGTGCCTCTTCAAAAGCAATACTCCTAAACCAATGTTTCCTTCAGAGCAATCCCCTTTTCTTCTAAATTGAGCTGAATTTTTATTTCGTTTTTGCTTCTGCACCTTGAGACAGTCACAAACAGTTGTCCATGTATAAATATGGCTTCCTTCATGCATATTTTAGGCGACATGACAACCATATTGATGCTTCAGAGAGTTACTTGAAAAATCTAGAACATCATGATCTATGACGTAAACGAATTTTTCAAGAAAGCGCTGGTAGGTAGGATCGTTCATAACGCGTTCGTTCCTCTACAGTTAATTTCAACTTTTTAAGACCCACTTTTACTAAACATACCCTATGTATATATAAATTTATAACATCATCAGGAAAACGTTTTTTAGTAGAGAGAGATAAATAAAACCTTTTAAAAAATTACGTTACACACAAATATAAATCAAGAACTTAGTGATAATTTATTACATGGTAATATGAAGATGAAGTAGAAAAATTCAAGAACACACTAAAAATGGAACTACCTAAAAGTTATACAAAGATCCATTAATGTAGATTCATTTTAAGAAAACTTAAATTTTTTTTCAAATTCCGGAAAAATTAATTAAGTCTACAAAAATTATGAAATTTCTACAAGATTAATAAATGACAATGCCACCCATTCGGTATAGTAGTTTGTGAATGGGATTGAGGAATATTAACGTCGCATTGTTCAACTACACAAGGGCTTTTGGCAACGAACCTCGTAATTTTGAGCCACAATTAAGTAAGGAGGACGACACTTGAGCTGGCACCACCCACTCATACTTTCTACACCATACCAATAGGTGGAAGCTTGAGCTATTGGTAGATTTAACGAGCATCGCTTCCCTGCACAGTGGATCTTCAGCGGCACTAGGCTCGAACTCATGACACTCCAGCCACTGGCCCGTTACATTGGCCTCTTGGCTACCGGTGTGTGAAGCTGACTGCTGTAACGTAGGGTCTGGGTACGAAACTCTGGAGAATTCATGGACGTTTGTTAATACATAATGCTTTTGCAGCATAGGGGTACTCAATATAGCCTTCGAGCTGTAAGTTCTCTCATGAGGTTGGTAAAAGGTAAGTGAGGTGGGAGATTTCTGTGACTACCTCCAGGGTGTTCTTTCTCAAAACTAATCTGCAGTAGTGCCAAATCGTACCTTAAATTGAATGGTGTTCAAAGCAACGGCTAAAGATCGGTTAACAACAAGCCCCTAGCCAGGATGAATTTTGTAGGCCTTGATCTGATGTTATTGTTGATCAGATGACGCAAGTAACAAATATATGAAATGAAGCTTTCATTGATAATTATTGCTTAGTTCTATTCGAGTTTAGAATGAAATGAAATTTTATTAATATTAAATATTTAAAATTAAAATTTTTAATTTTAATTTTTATTAATTAAACCTTTTAATTAAAAATTTCATTAAATATTTTAATTTTTAATTAAATATTTAAAATTTAATTGATAATTATTTTGCCATTTTATTTATTTATATATTTTTATTATTGACGAGTGGAGAATTTACGAAGTGACAAAAAGTAAAATTTCCCTTGTAAGCCTTCTGCCTCATACATTAAATATGTATTTATTATTAGCCTCATATACAAAAAAAATAATGTTACACATTTTATCGTTCATTCAGAGTACACATTTCGGGTACCACTGAGAACTGAAAGGGAGAACTTTCAGGAAACAAAACGGAATCCATGTTAAATTCTCGATATCCCCTGGAGACAGGTCTTGACATCTCGCTGATGTCAACGCTTACAATGGTATAGGGAATGAGGGATGTCTTCAAGATGTCATTGTATTTCAAGGACTTAAGGTTTCTCTGTAACAGGTTTGCGAAGCAAAAATTAGACTGACTTGCATTTTTAAATATAAATGTTAAAGTTATAAGCGCAATAAGTAATTTTTTGTTAATTCCAGTTCCAAATTAAGGTATCCGAACACGTTGAAAATGACCAAATTCAGTCAAGACAGATATTTTTGTTGCTTATTTTATTGATTCTTTTAACTTTACGAAACATGCTTTGTTTTGTTTCTACACTACCTAGAGGCCAAGTTACAATCAATTTAATAAATTTAGAAAAACCGGAAGTAGGTTTTTGATCTACCAGAAGTGGGTATTTAAATTGCTCAAAATCTATCATGGCGAGTCTGATAACTCAAAATATTACGAGTGTATTTCTATAAAACTTTTTGAACATGATATTTATGTTATTTTCTACAGAATGTACTAAAATATTTCGTATTGTATAAATACTTTTTCAGTTATGGCTAGTTATTTAAATAATGATCTCATAAAAAATGTAACATTTCTTATAATGTTTACTCAATCAGCTCTAAAATTTTCAAATTTTATTAAAAAATTAAAATTTTAGTATATTTTCTAGATAAATGCATCTAATTTGTTTAAGTAATATTTTTACTAATATATGTTAATTACTTTTTTCTCTAACTGCTTTCAAGTTTTTCAAAAATATTGCTAAAATTTCACTTATAATTGTGATTTTTGTAACATTCAGGTAATTTATATTAAATTTTGATAGTTTAATTGTAATATGTATTGGTATTGAGTTCTAAAAGAGCTTTTATAATGTTTTACTATGCTATTTTGTTAAAAAGTACTCCGAACGTGTTCGGATACCTTAAAATGCAAATAATCCGTTGGTCGTATTTTGACAATTGTATCACTTTGTAACAAAACTCTTAAAATACAAACCCTCTATTTTTCACAGATTAAGACTTAACTTCCGTACTTGAACTTCTGAAAACTTGGTAGGCAGTATCTGTAGCAATGATCACCAGACTGGAAAATATCCTTTGAATTTCACTTTGTACAGTTGCAGGATTAAAAAGCGTTTCTTAATTATGAGGAGAGTCGTTTGTAAAACAGTATTATTCATGGTGTTAAGCATTTTATTTAGATAAAGCTATATGACTTTCAATGAATCCAAATGATTTCAAAAAGAGGGCAGACTGTTTAAATTTTAGAATAAATTTCTTACGTAAGCAATCACATTCATCGGTGGAAAACTGAGATGAAATGCACCACAAGTGGCTAACATTTTAGATAAAAACAACTAGATGTGACGCCCGTTAACCGTGTCTAATCTTACGACTACCACCATACACCATCATTGCTCATTTAGTCGAAAGATAATTGTCAATCGAGTCGGTTTGTGTGAGTCCCATTTATTAGTTACGGTTTAACGTTTGTACGATTATTTGATAACATATAGTATAGATTATCTTCTTAGAAGAGTAGCAGGGGGCGTCTACTTTTGAATTGAGGCCCAACGCCTTAAATCTTAAAAGGTCGTTGCTTGTGAAAAAATTCACTTCTAAAGAGGCAAAAAAAGGGAAAAACCACAAACTCACCCAAATCTCAAGCTTCCTACCAATACAGCGTTTTTCACACAACAACTGTGAAATTGGCTTTCTATTAGATATAGCATGCACAGTTCATATCTACACGTGCACTCCTAAAGAAAGTTTGCGGGGTTCTTTCATTTGAAGAAAAGCACCACTCCGCCCATAAGTAGGAAACCTCTACTGAAATTCGAGATGTAAGCGAAGAACCGCCTCACACACACACATCCGAACAGAGTGCAAAGAGACAGTCCGTTTGAAATACTTGTGTAAATCACTTATATAATTTCTTAACCATTAGTTTTCCTACACGTCACACCAGCAAAAGTATTGAGACCTCAACAATGAACTCTTTAATAGGGTCCTCACATTAATGACTTGCCAGTAACAGAGGTAAACTTCGACGCAATTAATAAATCCGACTACAATAAAATCCATAATTTAATCCAATGGTTCTTAAAATGGGGACCTCGAAACCCTTCGGGTAAGTAATGTTAGTTTGTGTCATGTAGAGATTTCCCTCTTTAAAGACTCTAAAAGGTCTCATGGAAATATTTGAAAGACGTGTCATAGTAGATTAGATCATTAAAACAGCCTTTCTCAAACTGTGGGGCATGATAACTCTAAGAGGGGAGCGTATTGAAATGCCGAAGCCAAAAGATTATTCAAAGAAATTATTAATTTACTGAAAGTAATAAACAAAATACCTTCTAACATAGTAAAGAATAAAATACACACATATTTACACTGATATAATACACTTATAAATATAAATATGTATTTTATAATTAATTTAACAATAATAAGTTAAGAACAAATGTAATAACTACCACTGTGAACCCATGAGCTGATATATATAAAATTATATACAAAAATTAATACTTATCTTCATAATTTGTACGGTTTATAATTAATCCCTTAATTGCCGATTGAAAGTTATGCGATTCTCTCCCCAATGCCACCGTTTTCCACGTAAGGGTGCGTATGATAATATTAAGGTTGGTGGGTAAGGAAACGAATTAATAAGCAAACCGGTTAAAGTGTAGTATAGATGGGAGGGCCCTTGGCAATGTCAGTTTCTGTTGGTGACCAAAATCGATTGCCAAGCTACTTCACATAGCGATAAATGTCCGGAAGCCAGAATGAATTCGTTATCACACCATAATATCCATATAAAAATCGCCAAATCCAATGAGAAATCGCCAAATTCAAAGGCACTCTCCCTACTCCCACACTTGAGCCAGCAAGTCTTCTGAAATAAGTAAATCCACCGCAAACACTGTCAAGGCCCTCTAATCGCATTCCAAAGCCTTCGGAATAATTCTTTGGATAGCAGTGCGGAGAAAAGATCGTTCTTTCCAAAGATGTATATATACGTAAAAGGCAATAAATGCTTTGGCAGAGTGAGACGTTTATATAACGCAGGTGGCACTTAGGAGTTTAAAGCCGTGTTGTAGCTTGAACATTAAAGTATAATTTTCTTAAAATCAATAAATTGATATTGTATGGAGGGGGGAGCGTGATAAATATTATGATTGAATTTTGGGTCGCAAATATTGAAAGTGTGAGAAGCAGTGTGTTATAGCAATAACAACGATATCACTAAAGCATTTGATGATTATTTCGGTTCTGTTTATAAATATAGCACGAACTATGGCCGAGATGTTGCCATCTCCAACTACGTAGTTGACATGGTACTTACAAATATTTTTTAAGAGTTCCGTTATCAATTGAAATTGAACCATCCCACTGAAACAAAAACAAAATTAGAATTTTTACATTAACATTTGTTTTGAAAGGGATATCTTCCCAAAATGCCATTGTTGAAAATGTGTTCTCATCGAATGATTTAGTACCTTGGATTTGTTATATTGAAATATAAATTTTAATAATTAACTAATTTCCTACACATGATTAGATGACGAAATCGACACCTGAGTCGGCACCTCAATTTCTTTATCTATTACGCTAACACCATGAAAATTCTAGTTTTGCACGATGGTTAAATTACATGAGCCTTCGTCATTCCGCACCGCCCTCTATGTTATTTTCTACGGTGGTCTCGGAGGGTTATCCATCCATCCAATATTCATTAAAACTAGCTTTTTCAATAAAAACATATTCTTACCTATGAATATGATGTTCCCCTGTTTTGAACCTGCTCATTGATAATCAAGAAATGGCCAATATATTCAAAACATTTCTTCAGTACTTAATTATTTGGGAGCAATACTTTTAGGAGAATAGTCCCAACGTAAGTTCATGCGTGTCATGAAAGGCGACTAAATGATCAGAAGTCCAACCTTTCGGGGCTCTGGCAATCCTCAATTATGACAAGTGCAATATATTGTGATATTAATAATGCTACCGCGTCCGGGGTAGCCGACGCGTTGTGTTCTGATGTCCGGGAACACTCCGAGATGTATGCTACGAGGACACTGAATATTCTTCAATTCAACATTAATGGAACACAGAGGAAAATCGACGAACTATCATGTCTCCTTCATTACAACAATATTCATGTTGCTTGTCTTCAAAAGACTAAACTCAATCCCAATTTGAATCTCAAGATTAAGGGATATACAGAATTGCGGAGAGACCGAACGACACGCACTGGAGGAGGCCTGGCATTTCTGATCAAAACCCCAACAATCAAGTACACCGAGGTTCTACCATCTAGCACCTTTCGAGAAAATAGTGTAACAGAAGCCCATGCTATTAAACTGGACCTTCCTGGTGGTACAGTTAAAATTGTCAATGTATACCATCCCGATACATTCGAAATTGACATAGATATTATTAAAGATCTTTGCTCTTCTCCTTCAGACCTTAAAATAATTCTCGGTGATTTTAATGCCAAAAGTCCCTCCTGGGGTTGCCCCCACTTGAACAATAATGGTGAACGGATTGAGGACTTACTCTGCGACCTAAATCTCTCAACATTAAATACGGGAGAATATACCTATATCTCCAAAACCAATGGCACAGCCTCTGCACTTGACATCACAGCAGTGGATCCCTCGGGCTTTGATTTAGCAAAATGGAGAGTTTTGAAGTGTGCCATTAGTGATCATTTCCTAATCATTACAAGTCTTGATTTGAATATGGATTCTCCACCTCAAAATATGAGGTCTTGGAACTTCCGTAAAGCAAATTGGAATCGGTTCACTGAGTGCCTAGAGACCAACTGCACACAGATGACAACCTGCAAAGACCTAGAAATTCTTATTCAGAAATTCACTTCTGGTGTGCAGAAAGCAGCCAAAGTCTCCATTCCAAGAGGAAAGAGAAAAGAGAACTGCGTGCCCTACTGGAGAGATCATAACATAGACGAACTAATACGAGAAAGAGATGCAGCCAGACATGTAATTGAGAAGAACAATAGTGACGGAAACAGAAGAAATCTTATAGATATCAGTCGCAAAGTCGAGGATGAAATCGCTGCATGTAAAAGAAAAAATGGATTGATCTTTGAGGCAGGCTTGATCCAAGGAAAGATAACCACCACTGGCGAGTAATTAACGTCCTCAACAACCGCTGCAATCAACAAAATAATGGACCAACCTCCAATGCTATTACCTCTGGTGGATATACATCCACGACTGACAGGCAGACTGCAAACCTACTGGCTCAACATTATGAACAGGCAAGCAGGCTGAGTTTTAGCAGAGAAGATAGAAAACAAAAGAAAATCTATAGACAAGTTTTAAATCAAAGTAAATCCTACAACCAAAGAGATGATTTCTCTAATGATATTACTTTGGAAGAACTTCACAGAGTAATTAGAAGCCTTAACCCTAAGAAGTCTCCTGGTATCGACCTCATCTTCGGTTCAATGATCAAACACTTTGGTGTTCTTGCCAGGAGTATTCTTCTTCAGATTTTCAACCTATCCTAGAGTACTGGCAAACTACCCATTATCTGGAAAATGTCTGTCATTGTTCCTATTCTCAAACCTGGTAAGGATGCAGAAAGCTGTAAAAATTTCCGGCCCATATCCCTTACAAGCACTTTATGTAAAATTAAGGAAAAAATAATTCATTCCCGTATCATGAAATGGCTTATCAAGCGGAAAGTATTACAGTTTTACCAAACAGCTTATAGATCCCAGCATAGCACTGTTGACCAACTTTTCTATTTGGTGCAATCAATCATAGATGGATTTCAAGAAAGACCTCATAGGAAAACTACAGCCGTATTCCTTGATCTTTCTGCGGCCTTTGACAGGGTTTGGAGACAAAAACTCATTAAAATTTGGCATTCCTTATGAGTCTCAGGCAATATCTTACTATAGATCAACGATTTCTTAAGAGATAGAAGATTTGCTGTAAGGGTAAATGGAAGGTTCTCAAGGACACATAGATCTTGGGCAGGCGTTCCGCAGGGATCGGTCCTAAGCCCACTCCTTTTTCTCCTCTATATGAACACTGTCGATAATCACATTGTTAATGAAGCTAAAATAGCCTGCTATGCAGATGACATTGCCATTTGGCACTCTCATACTGACATCCTAATGTCCGAAAATGTGCTGAACGAAAATCTCTCTCACATTGAAGACTGGGCTAAGCAGCTCAAACTGCTGATAAATCCAGAAAAAAACAAATACTGTGTGTTTTCTACTGACAGGAGAAACAGAGCAGCCTTCCTCTCCAAATTAAGTTTAAATAACTCAATATTTAAAAAAATCTCACATCCCAAATACCTTGGCTTAACGCTAGAAGCAGAACTGAGGTTTACCAAGCATATACAGAATGTATCGCAAAAGGCTTTAAAGAAGCTCAATATTCTTCGAAAACTTTGCAATTCGACTTGGGGCTCTAAACCAAAGACACTCCTAAACAACTACACTGCACTTATAAGACCAATCCTCGAATATGCAGCACCCGTTTGGGATCCATCAGCTTCTACCTCAACAGAGAAAATCGACTCTGTTTAGTATAGGGCGTCCAAAATTATCATCGGAGCTGTGTCCTCGACAAATAATGTGACAGCTGAGAGTGAGTGTGGCCTGCCATCATTGAAAGGCAGGAGGAAACTTGCCACCATTAAATTTACAAACAAAATCAGAAGCTGTGGCGAACAACATATTTCCAACATCACTTTTCACTCCTGGACAGCTAAGAATAGGCTGAAAAGATCTTCAACACTTCAGTTTGATAAATACATCAGAAACAACATTAACTTGATCACACAAGCCTTGACATCATTCAAGAACCTTGTTTTCCAGTCAAACCACCTCCCTCTGCCAAAATATTTTTAAACCTTCTTGAGCCTTGCACGAAAAAGGAATACAAGGACACAATTAAAATGAAAGGCATGGACACAATTATCAGTCTTATGAGGCCTCGTTTAGTAATTGCCTGCACTGACGGTTCTTCAGACTCAGAGTGCAATAGGGGTGGATCTGGTGTCTTTCTTAAATACCCAGATAATACAACTTCAAAGCACAAGGTCTCCGTAAGGTAAATTGCTTCCAACTTCCCGTGTGAGCTCATAGCAGTTAGGACAGCCCTAGATATTTACCTTACATGGACAGATATCGCTAATTCCAACGGCATCATTGTTCTCTCCGACTGTAGATCCACTCTTGAGGCCATCATGAAAGGAAAAATGGGACTCACCCAATAAATCAACTCTCTTTTACTTTCCATTGGTGCATTGGGCAAATCATGCACCCTCCAGTGGATCCAGTGTTTTTTATCTTTATTTTGTTTTAAACAATACCTTTGCACTTTGTCATACACGACAACAAAAACAACAATACTTTTAGGAATGGTATTGAAATCTCGTTTCCTGAAAATATTTCCTGTTCCTGAGTTATGAATCGGTTTTATATCACACTTCTTCTGTAAGATGTAAATATTTTCGGTCACATGAAATAAACTAATTCGAGAAAACTTTAATTAAACTATTTATTAAATTTTAAGAAAACAAAAACTAGTTACGCTAAATAAAATTTCACGATATGGATGCAAAAATTAAATTAACTGTGCAATTTATTTTTAATCAATTGCATTTTTCTTCTATGTTTAATATAATATCGGGTTAGGTCTGTGCCAAAACAACGAAAAAAAGCTATTCATTTAAAATAATTCAGCATTAAATTTTAGGCACTTCAACTTTCACTTCTCATTGCTTCATCCTGATTGTTTGAAATTCCTAGAATAGCATAGTTTGAAGGAAACTCTTTCTTTTACTGTGAGATTTTACTGCGACTGAATGTGCTCTAAAACTGCTCTGTGCTAATTGACAAAATGCGAACTTTTTTTCTGTATTTGGTGACTTGAAATATTTTGTATTTCAAAGTTTCTTTCTTGTTTCTTCCTTTCATATATTATTCTTATTGAAAAGCTTCGTTTTTGTGTTTAGTTTTTGAACTTATCTGTAGCGTTAGGCTTAAGTCTTATCACTTTCTTTTGGCTACTTACTTTCTTCTCATTTGGCGAAGCAATGACAGATTTTAATGCTTTTTATGAGTCTTTCTTTTCAGATGCCACCAAGAAGAGGAGCCCATGGACTGGGAGGACGTCCCTTTCCTCCCTGAGGTAAGTGCACTTTTTGTTCTTCCCGTCCCCCACGGAAGATGAGGTCTCTCATCTCCGTACAGGTAAGTGAACCAAGCCAACCAAGTGAACCAAGCTCTCTTTCAGCCAACCGTTACCCGAACATGAGGGCTCTTGTTCCGAAGGTAAGGACACCTCAGGCATCCAAAGTGTCTGTGATGTCTCTTGTTTTTAATGTCGTTTCTCCCATTACTTCCTATTTTGCTTCTTTCTTTGTTTAATTTTTTAAGATTGTATTTACGTTGTTATTTTACAGACAGAGATAGTTGTTTCAGCTTGCATGTATTTCTGGTGTCGAATTTGAATGTTAACTTTAATTTGTTATTGAAATTTCATTTAAAAACAAATTTCCTGTGAAAAATTTGTAGGTAGAAAAAAAATTGATACGTCAAATTTTTTTCTTTTTAAACCAGACTGTAAAATGAATTCTGGTTTTATATTTTTTTATTGCTAACTAAACTATTTATATATACATATATTCTTTAAAAATATTTTTAGTGATATGTGTTTCTACTTAGTTATTATATACAGTTTGACAAATATTTTAAAAGAAACTTTTTGTGTTAATATTTTTTTTGTATAACTTAATTGTAAAAGAATATGTTTGACATATATTTCGGTTACTTACGTCCTGCCACAACTATCGCCAATTCTATTGATAACTCGCCAAGTTGCCAATACCGGTTTTCTATGTCTTGCGCGATGAATTGGCATCCATCTGCGTTGTTTCAAATAATTTCGCCAATAGGTTGCTATAATACATAAATACCGATATTTCTAGCAGTATATTTTCAACGCAACTTCTTTGGAATAATTTTCGACAATTATGTTCAAAAGCTATTTTCTTTTTCATGGATCTTTATTTTACATGTTTATCAAGACATGGCATTTTAAAAACTGGATTATAAAAATTGTTTTTGGTACTTTTCCGTTTCGCCGAAGCAAATCTCGCCAAGCACGCTTTATGGGCGACAATACACAATATACACATTAAAAAAAGTTAGTAAATGTTAGTTATCAATAGTATTTCATCTATTTTTGATGTATTATAAAAATATATTAATAAGAAAATACCGCAAATTATTTTGTAAAAGGGGATGGTTGAAGATTATACCAGCTGGAACAGTCAGTTTGGAGTCAGTAGAATAGTTTTTCGTGATTTTTTCGCCTGTGTCAGCAAAACGGAAAAGTACTAAGTTCTTAAATTTAATAATTGTAAAACTAATTTTTTTCCAGAGGATCCACGAGCTGTCCGTGTTAAATATTAGCAATGCTTTCCCCCCAAAAATAAAGATTATTTTTTTACAGTTTACATTTTAATAGGAAGGGTGTGTTTCGATACACTCCCGGGGCTGCCCTGAGGGATTGCTGAAGAGGGTAGCCTCGAAGGACCAAAGTAGCCGACCTCCAAGTGGTGTTCCTCGGGCAACGCTGTTCTTCGAACGATACTTACGTACTATCGCACCAATGCCAACTTTCAGATGAACTCACCAATTTGGCAACTCTGATTTCGCATGTGTTGTAGGCTCAGAGTTGGGAGCCAAGTGATTCGTTTCATGCAATATGGCCAATATAGTTGTGATAATACATTAGTACCCTTCGAACCGATAACAGCAGCTGACGGGCTACTAAATATATGCAACGGTAAGCTATTGTAACTTTTCGGAACAGTGATGATAATGTTTTTCAGGGGCGACTATTTGAATTGGTGTGGGAAGAATTTCGACAAGTCTTCAACCCTGCGTTTTCTTTTGTCTTCCGGGGTATTTTAGGTATAAAATAGAAATCAAAAAGTCGCCGAAGCAAGAAAATTATAAAAGGAAAAAGTAGTGCATCGGTGCATGTAAAAACGTTTTGGAAGGAGGAAAGCTTTAATAAATTTAATGTTTTTGAATTTACTCATCGATTAAAGGATGGATATATTGGAGATTTTTTTTAAAAAATACGATCTTCATCATGTGGCGTTCACTCACTCAAATCGGTATACACTGCAGATTTTACTCGGCCATGACTTGTCTTAGGTACAATACAGATGTGTATGAAGAATTTGTAAATATACAGGATTGAATATTTTATGAAATCGAAGCTGATGGCACATGAAGAGTTTTTCTTGTTAAGACACCAAAGTCATGCTCTTCATTTCATCACATTTTATCCCCTCTTATTTTTCTTATAGTTAACAAACTATGTTGGAATAATTTTTATAAAATAAAGCAAAAATTTAATTCCAACTGATATCTCAAAACTACAAATAGATTGATTTTCAACAGATTTAAAAGAGAAATTGAATACACTCGACTGTGTGTACTTTCAGGAGTAATTGTGTATTATAGACAGTTTCATTATTTCTTTAATTCGAAACAGAGTTTACCTTCAACTAAGTAGATTATTCACAAAGATGCAATCTAAAAATGCGACAATCGAAGCAATTTTTTTAATTAATATTACAAACTTGAACAAGAGTTAGACAAATGGAATGAAGTTGGACATGTGTAATATTACGTTTGACTACACTCAAGAGCCAAAACATTATGACCACCCCTACATTTTGCAATGAACTCACCTGGATGACGACGAAGGCACGTGATCGGGTGGAAGTGGTACTTAACTGCTGCTGGAGAGTCTGAAGAATCATTCTTTCACTTACTTCTGTGTGTGATGGGAAAGACTGCGGATCTAAGCGACTTTGATAGAGGGCAGATTGTAATAGCTCGAAGGCTCGGAACAAGTATTTCCGAATTTGCACGACTCGTGGGTTGTTCGCGATCTACAGCTGTTAGTATTTATGCAAAGTGGATGAATGACGGTGAAACCAGCAGTAGACGACATGGTGTTGGACGTCCACACGCTATCAAAGAAAAAGGTCGTCGGAGACTGTCTCGCATGGTGAAGTAAACCTGGAGCCAGACAGTGGTTCAGCTGACAGCCCAATACACTGCAGGGCCAAGTAGAATAGTATCGGAGCACACTGTTCAGAGGACACTGTTGGATATGGGGCTACGCAGCAAACGTCCCACTCGTGTGCCTTTGCTGATCAAGCATCATCGTCAACTGCGCCTGCGCTGGGCCCGGGAACATTGCGACTGGTGATTGGATCAGTGGGAGAGAGTTGCCTGGTCAGATGGATCACGGTTTGTCATTAATCACGCCGATGGCCATGTCAGGATACGCCGTCTTCCAGGCGAACAGTTGCTCCCTCAATGTACAGTAGGTCATACACAGGTCGGTGGTGGCGGTATTATGCTTTGGGAATCGTTCTCTTGGGTGTCTCTGGGACCTGTGGTTGTGGTAGAACAGATCATGAATGCTACAGGGTATCTGAACAACATTGCGGACCAGTTGCATTCTTACACGGCCTCTGTTTTTCCAGCTGGAAATGGAATGTTCCAACAAGACAACGCTCCATGCCACAAGGCTAAAATTGTGTTGGAGTGGTTCCAGGAATGTGATGCTGAATTCCAGTTAATATCCTGGCCACCTAACTCACCGGATCTCAATCCGATAGAAAACATTTGGGATGTCATGGGACAGCAGCTCAGAGTTTAAAGACCACCAATTCGCAATATCTTGGATTTGCGAGACCGTTGCTTAAAAATTTGTTGCAATCTGTCTCCGGCCATCTACCAAGGACTTGTGGCATCCATGCCAAGGCGGCTTGAAGCTGTGTTGCGCGCCAAAGGTGGACCAACTCGTTATTGACAGGTGGTCATAATGTTTTGGCTCTTCAGCGTATATATATATGTAAACGAATAACTTCCAAAATAAAATATCTATTCACCTACGCACCAATGGTACGTAGGACACCATCTGGTTCTCTGCAGGAAATCAAATGTGACCATGGCTGAAAGATTGCTCTCGCTAGATTAACAAGAGACCCCTCAAATGTATTTCCTTTGATAGTGGTAGAAAATTTCACCCTACTCGTAAAGAGAGCTGTGACCTTCCAGCTTCACAGGATCACATTCTGGGTTGCATCTTACTTTTTAAGGGGTCTTAACATCCGACTTCCTTATTATTACAGGTTATTAGGCTGCGAACTACCTTCTGGAGCTAATCTGACATATAACACCTTTTTCGGGAATAAGCAACAACAAAATGAAATATAATAGGAATCTAAAAAGTTTTGGTTTCTATTAAAGTTTTACAATATTATATGTTATAGCAAAGTTTCTCAAACTGTGGGGTGCCCCCCCCCTAGAAGGGCATGATAACTCTACGAGAGGGGCGCGAGCATATTGAAATGTCGAAGACAAAAGATTATTCGAAGAAATTATTAATTTACTGAAAGTAGGAAACAAAATACTTTCTGACATAGTAAAGAATAAAGTACACTGATACAATACACTTATGTATTTTGTAATTAATTTAACAATATTAAGTTAAGGACAAATGTATTAACTACCACTGACCCCATGAGCTTGGCATAAATAAATTTATATACAAAAATTAATAATTATCTTTATAATTTGTACGGTTTATAATCAATTATTTAATTGCCGATAAAAGCTACGCGATTCAATCCCCAATGCCACCGTTTTCCACGTAAGGGTGCGTATGAGAATATTGGACGGGTGGGTAAGAAAAAGAATTAATAAGCAAATCCTCTGAAAGAATTAAATCCTTCGCAAACACTGTCAAGGTCCTCTAATTGCATTCCAAAGCCTTCGGAATAATTCTTTGGATAGCAGGCGGAGAAAAGTTCGTTCTTTCCAATGACGTATATATACGTAAAAGGCAATAAATGCTTTGGCAGAGTGAGACGTTTATTTACGCCGGTGGCACTTAGGAGTTTAAAGCCGTGTTGTAGCTTGAACTTTAAAGTATAATTTTCCCAAAATCATTACATTGATATTGTATGGAAGGGAGATGCGATTAATATTTTGATTGAATTTTGGGTCGCAAATATTGAAATATTGAGGAGTAGTGCATTAAATGTTCCACAATGAAAAAACTCTAATAGAATTTGTATTTTGATCAAAAATAATATGTCGGAGATGGATGTTCAAAATCTTTTGAGGCGTGATGTCATACTGATGCATAAAGGGGAGCCGCGATGATCGAAAGTGTAAGAACTACTGGTTTGATCCATACGTATCTAAACCAACAAACCTTCTAAAATTGATCTAAACCTACCTATCAATTCAAATTCAACCCATTATCATACTGATACAGATATAAAATACATGATATTTTGTTGGCTAAAACTACTTGTAAAACTTTACATGTACCGTTTTATGAATAATACATTGTATTAAACATGAGATAAATAATTAAATTTAGAAATTTATCAAAATAAATAAAGTTACATCTAATAAAATTTTCAAGCATCAAAAAAGTATCTTATTTTACATATAAACTTTAAAAAAATTTACTAGCAAAACGCCCTGTGTAATTGAACCCCTACTGCGATATTTTGATTTATCTCACATTAGAGAAAAGCGTTCCGAAAAAATTTTTCCTGCCTCTTTACCAGAATTAATGCCTTCTCTTGAAATACCTCAATGTTGAGAAATGGGAATATTTGTGAACCCTGGATAAAGTTGCGAAATATAATCTGAAATACACGTACAGTGAAGTTTATTCACACACAGTCAGTATGACAAATATTTACCTTGAAATTAACTTTTACAAACATGAGAAACTCCATCTCCTATCTAATTAAAGTAATTCTGAGTTACTATATAAGTCAAATTTGACAACTCTTTGAAACTTTACGATTCACAAACTTAAAATATATATGTGAATTCCAACGAAATTACATAGCAAATCGCTTGTTAGCTTTTTTATATCACTGAATCTACAATGTAGCTTTTCTATATAAAACGTCCTTCTTTTATTTTTAGTGATAGCATATTTATAACTATAAGACGGTGGCAACTTGTTTCTAGTTACTTATAAGCAGATTGGCTGAAACCAAGTAGTCTTCTAGAGTAATATAGAGACTGTAATCAGGTACTATATATGAAGACGTTAGTGAAATGACAGCCCGATTGAAGTACATATACTTCCCGGAAAGCAATATTTATTAAATATTTGTGCTAATCAGTCGGTCTCGCTGTATATCAATACGAGATTCATCTTAACATTTATCAGCACTACATTCGAAACCTATTTTTTTATATGAATAAACTATAACAAAGATACCCAAATATATTCCTCGTGAAAAACAAAATATTCGAAATAAATAGATAGAAATACTTAGAGATATGAATTTTAGTTGTGGATTTGGACAAAGGCATGCTAGATGAGGTGAAGTACATGTCAGTCGTGGTTCAGTATTACGAGATCCGTAGCCAACAGCCTTCGTTTTGATTCAGATTCCGACGTTATAAAAGCAATTGATGAATTCAGAAGTTTTTGTAAAATAATTGAAAGCATAATAAAAGTTTAAATAATTTATTTATATGCAAATTGATTCTTTCATTTTTTGTATTTAAAAAACAGTTTTAGCTCTTGCATTCATTGCATGTGCTACAACTATAGTAAAAGTACGAAACATGAGAAAAACAATTTGCATAAATTATTTAAACTAAATAATGCTTTTAATTATTTTACAAAAGCTTCTGAATTCATCAATTGCTTTTGTAACGTCGGAATCTGTATCAAAACGAAGACTGTTGACTACGGATCTCATAATACTGGACCATTGCAGACATGTACGTCACTTCACCTAGCATGCCTTTTTCCAAATTTCCACTTTATAATAATAGCTTTGAGTATCTACCGATTTAATAAGCATGTTTCTTTCCACGCTTCGGGTGGCCGCGATAGCCAAGTGATCTAGGCATCGGATCATGGCTAGCGTGTCATGAGTTCGACCCCAGTACCACAAAGACCCGCTGTGTAGGGGAGCGATGCACGTTAAATCTGTCGAGAGCTCGAACGTCCTCCGTGGCGTGGTGTGGTAGTTAGGAGAGGTAGGTGCCAGCTCAGGTGTCGTCCGCGTAATTTGATCATGGTTCAAAATTACGCGGACCGTCGCCAAAAGCCCTCGTGTTGCTAATTTGTTTGACGTTAATATTCACTCACTCACTCATTCTACGCTTCGGATCTTTATTACACCAAGAATCGAATTCACGACTCGTGAAAAGAATTTATATTAGCGAGTTCGTGGGCATGGCCACAACAAACATCTGAAAGGAATATTGTTTCTTTTCAAATGGTAAAACTTTATTTATAACACGAATGATATACAGTGAAATTCATTTAACGCGAAACATTTTTATTTCGGTTTTCAGCATATAATAATACAAAGGCCCCGATAAATTACAAACTATTTTGCACGTAGTTTTTCTCTTAACACGAAACGAAAATCTATTTACACGAAAAGATTTTCCATCTGGGAATGACAGAATACGGAAAACACCAAACGCACATGCAAGATTTAAGAGGGGTGTGGAATGAATGGGAGATGTTCATATGTTTCTTAGGAAGGGTTAAACTTGGCTTTAAAATATCTTCTAAATTGCCTGCCAATTTTGTGTACCTAAGCTACTTTCCCACTCTCCACCCCTACCAACGCCCCACAAAAACATCTCACCTCTCATCAGCTGACTTTGGAACATGGAGACGAGTTAATCGCAGTGTGAGTAAATGAATCACGTTTTTCTTTAATTACTTTAGAAGAAACGTTTCATGAGCACAATGGCCAAGAGAAAAGCAAATCAATATTTTGCTTGAAATGAAAACGGATTTGCTTAAAGCGGCTGATCAAAGAAAAAAAACGAAAAAGGAAATCTATTAAAATTTCGGTACTGCTAAATTTCGTATTAAATTTCATAAAGTTTTAGTGAATGTTTCTGCTTCATCGATTATTATTAAATACGCATGCATATATATATCTACGCAAATAAAATATAGTCTAATAAACTTAATTCTGTTGAGTATATATTTTTTCGTAAAACCTTTATCACGGAAAAATATTTCAGTTCGTGTTAAACAATTTTCACAGCATTTTTGAGAGTAAAACAAAAATTTTAAACATAACTTATGACTAGAATATAATTATTGGATCATTTATGATAGTAAACTTCACACCACCCCAAGACATGTTTTTTCTTCTAAATGTAGAAGATCAATGAGAACAGAGAGAAAAACTTATTTCAATTTTTATTTTGACATTGATCTGAGTGAGATTTTAAAGCATTTCTGTAATAAAATGTAATGATGGGAAGCTATTTCCATACGTTTAAAATGTACAAATATGTTTTAAAATGTTAAAGGTCTAGTAAAGGGCAATTTTTGATATGATTTTTGGTTTACAACGCCCTGTGAAGTAACACAACAGCTGTTGGCGACGAACTTGGTTACTTTGAACCACGATCAAGTGATTAAAACGACGCCTGCAGTGGTCCTGTAGCTCCGACACCAAGCTAACGGGTGGACCGAGGCACAGCAGAGTAAGCATGCATCACCTACTCTTCATGGGGAAGGGGCACCATGTTTAGAACAGCTGTCACGAGCTCCCTACCGTGATATTCGTTTATCGTGGCTTTTTAATGAAGGTCAAATTAGAATGAAAATACAGTGAACGTACGAATTAATTGTAATACATAGTGATTCATAAATAAGTACAGTAGAACTTCATTTATCCGAATCCATTGGGACTGAACACCGTTCGAATATCCGATTGTTCGGATAACCGAATGCGATCAATGATACTGGACACTATATTGAAAATCATGACATGTGGAAAACGTGCTTAAAGAGAAAGCAAAATGTCGCAATGTAACCTTGATTGTGGACAACGTACTATTGGATACTCTCTTTAGATCTGCTGTAAAATAGTGATAATCAGGCTCCACCTTAGCGAATAGTGATGTGTTTTTAAGGTTTGTGTCTAACCTCTGACCAGAAGTAATGTAAGAAATAGTGAACGAGCCATGTGACTAATCAGTCGAAATGGCAATATTTATAGTGGAAGAGGCTTTTTGTGTGCTCTTCAATTCCACAAAATGGAATATACAACTGCTGGTCAACAGCATTTTTGATCATAATTCGACAAATAGCTTCCAAATAGAAAATCTATCGAATGAAAATATTTAAATTACGGGCTCTTTGTGCAAAAGTTCAAGTCTTGTACAAGGTTGAAACTGTGTACATCAAAACTACTATTGATAAGTTGATACGTTAACACACTTTTTGGTGGAAAGGGATTACACGCTTGATGCGTGTCATGTTCACAAAAAGAATATCTGTGACTGATTCTAACAAAACTTAAAATAGTCCCTTACAACTCTGTTGCAGGTTACATTGATAAACTTGCATTGTTTTTGATTTTTAGTGCATCGAAACTGTGCACTAATTTAAGAAACACCCTGCACTTTAAATTTTGTACGAAGTCAATGGCGATTATTTGGAAAACTGTTTAATGTTATTTGACTTTGAGGAAATTCTCTTATTCTAAACTCTCGTAAGCAAAACGATGAGATTTTTGAAACTCTCTAGAAATATAGCACTCGGTGCTTAAAAAGCGCATAAAATGAGCAGCAAATACATAAGAAATATAAACTATGTTGATCTATTTATATAAACTATATAATATATTGGATATATAAACTATATATATATATCTATTTTGAACTTTGAATGATTCAGTATTGGATATGTAAAAAACCTTTATTGGCAAAAAATAATCTTTCAAGCAGCTAAACTATAACAGATCTCAAAAGATGTCGAATCGACCGCACTCCCTTTTTTAATAACTTATCTGTGATCACATTTCCAGGGGTCTGTATAAGCATGCATCTAATTCTAAGAGAGAGATCGGGTGTAGATTGTTCTCATTCCTATGAAACACAATGCTTTGTGGTAAAAAAACTGCCAAGATTTTACTCATTTGGGAAAAAGAGTAAAGGGTTTCAAACCCTCTGTGTGTATTAAAGTGCATTTCTTAAATACATCAGATGATACAACTTTAAATAAGCACAGCAGTTTTTCTTCTTTTTAAAAAAAAATATATGCGTTGTACATTTGCCAAACTGATGCAGATAACTAAGCTTACAGCATTGAAGGGACAGTCATAAAAAAATTCAAAAGACTACGGCTTCTTAAACAAAGCACTCCATTAAAAGTATTTGTTATCTACATTGAAAGGTGGTCTAAAATGTCCCCAAAAGTAATGGAGCTCCACATTTCCATATGTACTCCATTTACATAAAAAAGAACCCAATATGCAGAATAAAATGTTAAAGAAATTGGAATAATGGAGTAGAAAGACCAAATCTTTGAAGAATATGATAAAATCATTCAAAAATCTCTGATGTAGAAGGGAATGTTATTCACCGTTTCTGTTCTGTGTTCCGTCGCATAAGACGTGTCCCCCTCGAGAATATTCTAAGCAAATGTCCACTTCGGGTGCATTTGTTGTATTTACATTTAGAGCAGTTAAAGTATATTGGATTGATTGAAAAGTGTATTTAGGGAATGCATATGAATGACGTTCTAAATATTTGTTGCAAAATATATTGTAAACAGTGTAAATGGTGTTGCGTTATTCTCTCTGAAACAGGCTAAATATAAATATGTTTTGAAACAATTATGGATTTATGCATTTTCTAAACTTTGCGCTGGTCCATTTGGAGAATAATTACCTTATGTTTAAATTTGAAGGGATTTTTCGAAACAGTTCATGGGAAAGCTTGCATCTCGTTGGCGTATTGAGGTAGTTTGGAGAGGAGGGTGACAGCTCAAGTGTCGTCTTCATGGAGTTAGATCAGTGTTTCTCAGACTTTCAACGCTTGTGATCCAATATTAAATCATAATTTTCATCGCGCCCCCCTCCATTCAATATCAATGTATTGAATTCGAAAATACAATACTTTGATACTAAGGCTACAATACGACTTTACCCTCTTTAGTGCCTCCACCGTATATAAACGTCTTGCTCAGCCAATATATATACTCGCGGACGTATATATACGTCTTTCCGAAGTACAATCTTTTTTACGCACTTTTATCAATAAATTTATTTTGAACACTTTGGAATGGAATAAAAGGACATTGGTAGTGCTTGCGAAGGATTTCCTTACATTTTTTTTTTCCTTTTCTTAACCTCCCAATACATCACATACCTGGGGATACGTGCAAAACAGTGGCATTGGGGAGTGAATTTCGTAACTTTTAATCGGCAGTTAAGGAACTAATTATAAACAGTTATCAACAAATATCAAGTTAATTGTTTATTTTTGCTTATAATTTTATATATGACAAGCCCGTGGAGTCACTGGTAATTATAAAATTTGTTCTTAACTAAGAATTTTTAAATTAAGTATAAAATACCTTGTATACAGTACTCATACATTTATGAGGGCATTATATCAGTGTAAATGTTTTTCTTTTATTATGGCTGAATGTGTTTTGTTTGTTTACTTTCAATAAATTAATATTTTTTAAATAATCATTTGTTTTTGACTTTTCAATATGCTCACGCCCCCCTCCTAGTATCGCTCCACAGTTTGAGAAGCGCTGAGTTAGATGTTTGATAGCCCTCCATAATGCGTGCTTATATTCCGTGTGATAAAAGCTTAAAGGGGTTTTCGGACACCTGTAAGTTATATCAAGACTGTAACAACGCTTCAAAAGATGTAGTAAAAAATATTTACAAAAAAGTTCCATAACTATACGAAAAAAATAAGAGAATTGAGACATATTGAGACTTTTTAATGTATTCCAAGCCCTTAAAATAATATTTGGCTTCATAAGACGAAATATGATTGGAAAATACTAAATACTTTGTATATAATAACTTAACGCATGTATACTAAAAAAACTCGTATCATAAGTAGAATGGTATATATTTAGAATAAGTATTCTTAATTATTACAATGAATGCAAATCAATAAAATAAAACTGTGAATATCTAATGTTTCAAAGTAAAATTCATTCAATGATCATTTATTCGAATTATAGATGTAATCAATTAATAAAAAAGAAGCTTTCCAGGATGTCTCATGAAGTATTTTTTGTTAATGATCAAGACTAAATTCTAAAGAGGGCTGCATCTTCTTTTAAGCCTGCCACTTCCTATTGTTAAAGAGGTTTTTGTTTAATTAAGACAGTGCTTCTCAAGGTTTCAATATTTGCGACCCAAAATTCAATCATAAATTTCATCGCGCCCCCACTTCCATACAATAACAATGTATTTAATAATATACTTTGACGCTAAAGCTACAATAAGACTTTAACCTCTTAAGGGCCACCAGCGTATATAAATATCTCGCTCAGCGAAGGTGTTAATTTCCACGGACGTCTTTCCGAAGTACGATCTTTTCTGTGCTCTGATATCCATAAAATTATTCCAAAGGTTTTGGAATGCAATAAAAGGACCTCGTGACGGTGTTTTTGAAGGACTTTTACTTATTTCGAAGGATTTACTTATTCATTCCTTTCTCTCCACTCCCCTCCCCAATACATCACATATGCGCACCTACCTGGAAAACGGCGGCATTGGAGAGCGAACTGGCATTTAATTCGGCCGTAAAAACCAGTACAGGCATTTATAAACCGTACAAATAATCAACATAAATGTTAATTTTTGTATATGACAAGCCCACGGGGTCATTGGTAATTATCAAAATTGTTATTAACTAATAGAGTTAAATTAATTATAAATACATTGTGCAGTACCGATTCATTTATAAGTGTATTACATCAGTGTTAATATACCAGTGTATTATATCAATAAATTAATTTTTTTTCCTCAATTTTTTCTCGACTTTCCAAAATTTCGTGCTCCTTTTGTCGAGTTATCACGCCCTCCTAGGGGGCGCACCTCACAGTTTGAGAAACGCTGAATTAAGGTGAACAGGGGAGCATTCCCAAGCTCTAAACTGAAGAATATTTTACTCCACGCATGAGAAAAATGGAAAATATATTTCTTTAGAAACAAGGTAATACGAAATTTAAAAAAAAAAACATTTTGTTTATGCATTTGAAGAAACTATTTGTGAAGATTCATTGATTACGTATTCCGAGACACATTGAGAGATGATACTAAAATTGTTTATATAAAGGACATATTACTTCCACCTATTGATGGAAAAGATAAGTTAGTAACGGCGTACAAATACTGTCTAGAATTGGACTGAAGAAATGTTAGTTTTGTCACACAAAAGGTAAGTTTTTAGGCCATGTTATTCAAAATGGTACTAATCGATCTTCTTTGGAGGAGACAGAATAAATCCTTAACATTCTAAAACCTAAAAGTAACAAAGAGACTGGGTTACAGGTTTTTTTTTAGAAAATATTTGCAGTTATCGAGTTTTCGTAAACTTAATGATTTTCTCACCCATTCAAAAATAATTTTCACTTAAATTAGTTATTCCATCAAAAGAAAGATAATTTTAAAAAATAAGTCATTTTGATATAAAATAAAAAAATGAGTCAGAATACACAATGCTCCATACTTTTTAATTTAAAACTAAGTTTATTAAAGTTTATTTCACAAAACACATACAAATGTATAGTGTTGTTCATAATGATAAAAGTCCAAACGCGCGAAAATATTTATTTTTATATTTACGCGTCTGAGTTTTATACAGATTTCAGCATGCTGCAGAAATTAAGAGTTTTAATTATTCTTTTCTGCATATAATAACAGTAAAATAGTTTTCTTTTCATTTAAAAAGATCTCTTATGTCCTCTCCGAGTTATTGAATGCATGAATAAATATTGTCAAATTATACACCAACAAGAAGGCTTTGCCGACGGAACTCGTCCTTTTGATCCATGTTCAAGGAACGAGGACGACATCTGAGCTGGCACTCCCTCCAAACTTCCCCACCACACCAAGGAGAATGTTGGGACCTTGCCATATTTAACGTACATCTCCTCCTTCTGCACGGTGGGTCTTCAGCGGTTTCTGGACCCCTGAACCCCTTTCCTTCTGTACGTCAATGTGTATATCTTGCACCACCAAAGAAGACTTTTAAATGTGTGGACACATTTGAAAAACTTCTCAAAAGGTACTGAAAAAACTTTCCAACAGCAGGAGACTTTAATTATTATTAAACTAATTGATAACTAGAGGAATTATTCAGATTTTTATCAATTTCTTAATAAAGTACTATGTTTTCTATACATTTTCCTGAGATTTATACATGTATAAAAGTCACACAAAAAATTTTTAAGTAAAAAAAATCGAAATTTTCATATTATTTTTGTAGAAATGGATACAATTGTTTTTTCTTGCACTGTGTTTAATTTTGAACAAATTTCAAATACAGAGTTCGAAAAGTAATGAAGATGTTCGTATTTTCTTATAATTCTTTCCAGCCATTAGAGTGTGTAGCCTATACTTAATGGGGCACTAAGTCGGAAAAAAATCATTTGTGGAACATTTGTTAAAAAGAGATTCATTTATTAATATCGTAAAATTTTCTTGGTTCCAGGGAAGATTCGCAAAATAGAAAATCCTAAAAGTAAGGTCAAATAAATACTTCATTAATAAATGTAAATATTAATAAAGAAAATCTGACAGTTTTTTTGAGATTTTAACAACCATTTTAAGTAGATAATGAATTTTGTAACGGGTTTATCCGCGAACCTAATACTAACCCTCTTGGAGTAAAATTATTCCTTTCAACTGTATGTTCTATTGAAAACTTTCTCTCGAAGAAGAATACTTTATTTATTCAAATGAGTTGTTCTATTTAAGCGTTGACATTTAGCTACGCGATGATATTCGACGGATAGTTGCCGGAGGATCGATTCTTGATAATTGGAGAATAAGTGATGAAATGGGTCTTAAGATTTACGATTGAGGTGAATTTTGGCGTAGAATGCTCCAAGAGTTAATGGAGTAAATTGTACTAATATGTTAAGTAGCCTTAAGTCTTGCGATTGATCTCCTTTTTTATTACTAAGTGCATTTCTTAACTTTAATTGTGCGGATTAAGTAAAAGGGAGATGAATAAATTCGAATTTAAAACTTGTCATGGCTGACCTTTACTCGAACCCCCAAACACTAACAACCTCTAGTCCGTTGTTACAAATTTTAAAACCTACTAGTTTCGAATATTAAGAGGTTTTGCATGTTAAGAAGAAAAGGACCAAAAAAATTTCAACAGCATGTTTATGCAAACATTTTTATTTTGCACATCAACATTTGGTGGCGCATTGAGGTTTCCTTAAGAAATGCTTGAGAATTAAATATTTATCTTAAAATAGTGCTGAAAAACTAGAAATTTATTTTTTCAGAACAGTAATTTTTTACAGATTTGCCTTTCTCAATTTAGCAAGGAAATATAATAAATTCTCTTTTAGTTCATTAGGTAAAAATTGAAGAAAGTAAAGAAAAATCCATACAAAATAAAAAAAAAATATTCCGCTAAACCTTTTATTTTTCGAAAGAGGAAGTAAAATGTTTATTCGGACTACGCTTGCTTTTACTGTTCATATTTCCCGGTGCTTTAAAAAAGACGATTTTGCTCGATAACATCTTTAGAATTTTTCGGTAATAGTTTTATCCGATATACAGATATTACTAAAGAATATTCAATCCAAAAGACATTTATTGAAGTGACACGATTCTCGCGTGTATATCCATAAAATAAATATAAACTATGTCTAGACTAAAATATATTTTTAGGATATAAAAAGTAAATGTTTTTCTTAGATTTAAAAAAAACAACAGTATTACAATAAAGAATTTAAAGCAAGCTATAAATTTCTTAAAGCCCTTGTCACTTTTTTTTTAAGTGAAAACCTCTTTAGCGGCGTTGGGCACTTTTTGGTAATTGAAAATCTTATGAGGTCGTGTCATCGACATGCTCTGACTGGCGCATGCGCAGGGTGCGGTTCGCCTTAGACAGTTTTTGGATGGGTGAAATCTCGTGCGTTCGCGTCATCGAAATGCTTATAGCAGTAAATCTGTAGCTATACAGCTGACGTATATCTTATAAGTGAAGTTGAATGGATTTAGTGAAAAGTTCTATATGTATATACTGTGCATTGTTCGTTGTGATTCCGAGAATGGGCTATACATGTTTATGTGGTTGTCTTTTATATTTCGCCTGGAAAATCTATGAGACAGATACAACAATTTTTATTCGAAAATTTGATGATTTATACAAAAGATGGTTCTTAAATACTAGAAAAAAGATTTGGCGAAAAATATGATAATGTACCAATGATTTTAAGTGGAAACTTCAATATAAACTTTGCAGATGATAAAAATCTACCAGTAATTAAATTTCTAAATGAAACACTTAATTTAAATATGTTCATTGATCGAAAATTCATTACTACAAAATATAAAACGACCATCGATGTGGTTTTTACGCGATACTTAGATAAATTTGAATCAAACATTTTCCTTTCTTGCTTTAGTTACCATAATCTTATTGTATCTTTTTTTAAAAACAAAATGAAATAATTGAAAGTACAAAAAGTCTAGGTATTGTTGAAATTAATGATGACAATGATACAAACAATTAAAATATTGTTAAAAATCAAGTACATTGAAATTTATGTAAATACAAATGCTATCCATAAATAATATATGGTTGTATATTAATTGTTATTTCAATTGAATTGTATGTATATTTTGTCATGATCTTGTACAGCCCGTAATATTTTTGAATAATAAAAAACCATATAAACCTGCATTTAGTTGTTGCTCGGTGTGTCAATATATGTGAAAACCAGATTGATGTTGATAATTTTAAATCAAACATTATGAAATTTCAAATTTTAATACTAAAAGTTCTAAGTTTTCACTTCTATCGGCAGTTTCTATATATATAACTGCCATTTTTTTTTTTTTTTTTTTTTTTGCATTTAGAATAAATGGAAATCTATGTTCTGTTTATCTTCCTCTCTCGCTTTCTGTCTTAAAACATCATAAAAAAGATTTAAAAAATTCAGAGCTTCTATAAATAACAAATGTTTCTGTGAATGCCAATTTTAATTATTACTCGATATTTTATCAAACAATATATATTAAGTTATGCAGGCGAATGTACTTATATTTTCCTGATATCAAATCCATATTATTTGATTGGCATACTTGTATTTAAAAACACCAAACTGGTTTTTATTTTAAAATTAATACATTTAATAAACACATCTAAAAATTAAACCGTTTGATGACCTTGTTTCATTGCTTTTATTCTATGATAAAGATATAAAGGCTTTGGTAACACAGAGCGAGAGTGGCCTTCATAACTTCTGTTTCCTTTTTTTTTTACTTATTGCCCAATTCACTCAGAATTATCATAATGGCAGCACCTTCTTATGGATATTATTACTTGTACTAACATACCTCTCTCATCAAGAAATTATTGTTCATCCAGAGGAAGTTTGCAGAGTTTATGGATTGGTCTTTTAAAGAGACCTGTAACACTTCTAAAAAATACTACTCAGTGGCGTAACGTACACCCCCGCGGTGCGGGGGGCCCAGGGCTTTAAGGGGCCTAAAGACCGACAGACGCTAAGTACATATGGTTTTGCAGTCCTTTGTAAAATCAGGCTTGGGGCCGAAAACTTGACTTTGCAGGGGGGCTAAAATGTTCTCCGTTACGCGACTGATGCTACTCCTCCAACACTCTCCTTACCTGGATGTGTTTAAATTACCTTACCTAAAGGCCAGATTGCTTTAGGAATATTATCCTCTTTAAGAATTACAATTCTCAAGCTTAAAAATGATCAATGTAAGAATAAAAATATCGCTAAGACAAATCGAATAGCCTATACAACCTTGTTTCCTTTGTTTCTACCCACTGCCCGGAAAAGCATACTTCGCACAGAATAAACAGTGCCATCTAATGATACGCATGAGCCCTAACACTGATTTTTTTTGTTTACTTTTGAGTAGGAGCGTTACACATAAATTTATGCATAAAAACTACAAATGCATTAATTCAATCTATGCATTCATTTTGTTACAATAATTACTAATTATTTATTATGAGAAAATACACTTATGATGAAAAATGTACTATTTTGTTTTTTATCTCATTTGTTTAACAAATCTACATTACCAAATGTATTAAAATTAAGGAAAACGCATCATTATTCTTGCAAAAAATTATATTTAAGAAAAAAAATTGTAAATTAACAGTTTTAAGAATTAATGCGAAAAGTAATTTTTTTTTCTGATTATATTTATTTTAGATTTATGCATTAAATGTTGTTCATCAAAAATTAAAAACAAAATATCTTTTCAATGAGGGTTTTCTTTTAAAAGAGAAGTAATTCTCAAAGAATGTATCTTTTATGTTAAACTATTGACATAGTTTTAAAAAATATCAAAATTTCAAAAAATAGCAGAATATTTTTTTTCAGTTAGAAAAATTTAAAGGGAAACAAAGTTTATGAAAAATGAAAGTGACAGTAGCATCAAGTTTTATGTTTCATGAAAAGGATGCATAAATGATTTTTTTTTCAATTATCTAACTTGAAAAACAGCTTTTCAGTAAAAAAACATAAACAAATCATTCTTTATGTTATTAATTAAATAAATGTGTTAATTTTTTCAATGTAAATAAATCTCTTTTTTTCAAAACAAAATAGACTTATTTCAAAATAAACTTCTGAGGTAAAGATCTAAGTTATCTTGAAACTTTCGAATAAATTTTTAAATAGGTATTTAATTAATCAGAAAATAAAGAGTCTGATTTTATGAAACATGGCGAGCATTAAAATATATTTCAACAACTTACCTTCTTTAAATCTTACATTTTTAATTATCTTCAATTGATATACTTTACACAAACACCTTTAATTGGTATCGAAAAAATAAAAACAAGGAATATCGTGCTGGGACCTACCAATCGCAGCTCCACCTTACAATGAAAAATTCCACAGTTACTTTTTCAAATTCAGAGGAAAAGTTTAGAATATAATAATTACAAATGCTGTCTGAGAAAGTTAACACGTACTCTTAGAAGTAAAAAAAAATAGCATCAGAAAAATATCGTACACTCTGGTCAATTTCCTTGATTTTTAAAGTGTCAATAAAGTCTACCTAACAAAAACTAAAAAGAATGGTGTTAAAAATGGTTTTCTTATTATGTTTATGAATCTCAGCTTGAAAATAGTGTAAAAATCAGCCTAACTTAGAGGCAACGGAAACAGTAACTAATTATAATTATAGAAAGACATGACTGCTGAGAAAAATGATGTACTAGGGTACAGACTGTGCGTATCACTATCAAATGTTTCGATTTGAATTTGAATATTTTAAATTAATGTGTGTGTAGCACTCTAAGACAACACAAGGTTATTTATTGGTTGTGGACCCCATCATTCTGAACCTAGGTTAAATTTCGAGGAAGACAACTAAGTTGGCACCATACTTTTCAAATGTTAACACTACGCAAGTGTGAGAACTGTGAGCTGCAACAGATTTTTTTTCATCAGCTATACAAGGCGGGCTTCAGTTACACCAGGACTCGTATCCGTAAATCGAAATTGCCAGCCACGAGTTCATGATCATGACCATTTTGTTACCACGACCACTTAATAATATAAATACAGACGCATTAAAGACCGTAGATTTGAATGAGAGGAAATTCGACAGATATGATACCTTGAAAATAAAATATTAAATGTATAATAGAAATTACTTATTTTATTTACGAAATTGAGTAGAAATGGGCATTGCACTGGCCCATTTCTGCCACTAATGCAAGCTGTTATCTAGTAGGGTACTGGATCATTGGGTATGCGAATGATTTTGCGTAGGATATCTTGATTGACATACACATTGCCATGCTCAAGATAAAAGGGAAAAAATGCGTTAAATGTGATCCAGAGATGATCAGAAACAGCTATCTATCAGAGTTCATACAAGATCTACTAGGAGGGTATACTAATCAGCTCAGCTAGATAAATGATGGTTATATATATATATATATATATATATACGAATACAAAAATATTTTGCTTGTAGGAGGTCAATATCCTTTCGAAATGGGCATTCATTGATCGGTGAAAGCAGGGCAACACAATGGAACGTATCCCGTTGTCGTACCTCCAAATCGTAAGTGTGTAATATCTGACAATCAAAAGAATATGGCTATCAAATATAATAGCAGTCCGTTTCATTTCTGGTTTTCAGGCAATTTCGTAGACGACACTCAGGTTAATATTCTACCACTGTCAGATGCATATCTAAATACGTTATCAAGTTTCATTGTTAAATATAACTCCGCTTAAGCCATGAGATTACAAGTCAAATTTGCGCAGTACCACTGCAAATGCGTCTGAATGTACGCAATGGTGTAGGGCAATCGGGGCAATACCCGGTTCACTGAGTCATTAATTAATGGTCATTTCAAACACTGGTGTCCCGGATATACGTCGGGTCGTTTATAAGAATACATCAGAGGTATCGCTCTCCAAAGACCTTCCTGTGCTCTACATAATGTCATGATTTACTGATTAAAGGCAACACTGTTGAAATTTCACTCATGTACAAAATTAAGTGAAAAGAACACTTATTTATTCTTTTGGAGTCCACAACTGATATTTTCAGCTGCTCTATATCTGGTTTGTCCTGCTGGATGTAGATAGTCAAACGGACGTCGGTTGGAAAAACCATAGTTTTGCTTCTTGGACTTGCCTATATCTAAATATCAAGCTATACTCTACTATTTGATCATTCTGCTTCCTTTTGTTCAATTGCAAGTCCTGCACCATTGTCTCATGCATTGAGACTTAGTGTCAATGAAGACCCACCGTGTAGAGGATTCGGATGCACGGTAAATCATTTGAGGCTCATGTTTCTTACCTTCTGTGGATGTGGTGTGGAATTTTGGAGAAAGGAAGTATCCTCTTAATTTGATTGAGGTTCAATATTACGAAGTCTGTCAACTGTAGCTCTATCTATATCACTCTATCATCATAGGGGCGGGCAGTGTTTTCCAAGGTACGGGATACTTCGAAATTTTCAAGGTGTTGTGACCCAATCAGTCTCTAGTTTAGATGGCAAAGGTGTTTCACAAATGTGTTTCTTTTAGTACGCACGCCATAAGTCTTATTAAAGGCGATCAACCAAAAATGACTTAGTGGTCCACCAGTTGATCGTGATCGACATAATGCCCGTCCCTACTGTATTATAACGTCAAAGTGTAACGTTAATAAACACTCCCTCATTCCCCTAATTCAAAATAATGTTTTTTTTCTTGTAAGATGTATAATTATCTGGTGTCTTTCTTAAATACCCAGATAATACAACTTCAAAGCACAAGGTCTCCGTAAGGTAAATTGCTTCCAACTTCACGTGTGAGCTCATAGCAATTAGGACAGAGCTAGATATTTAACTTACATGAACAGATATAGCTAATTCCGAGGGCATCATCGTTCTCTCCGATTCTTAATCTGCTCTTGAGGCCATCAAGAAAGGAAAAATGGGACTCACCTAAGAAATCAATTCTCTTTTATTTTCCATTGTTGCATTGGGCAAATCATGCACCCTCCAGTGGATCCCGGCCCAAGTTGACAACGAAGGGAACGAGATGGCCGATTTCCTTGCCAATGGAGTCAGAACACGTGAACCTGTAACTTCTTCGACTACGGTCTTTGATGCCAACGCAGTCGAAAACAAAAGCTCTGTTCAAACCCACGAAAACAATTATAGCTGCCAGAATTAAATTATAGCTGTGAAATATTACAACAACAATAACCAGACTAAGGACAAAACATTTTAAGGGCATGCAGATTCGACCTGATGTATCCAGATCATATGTAGAATGCAGGCACTGCCCAGGCAAGCAACTGGATCCCAAACAACTTTTTAGATGTCCTTCCATTGTTGGTGCCCTTTTTAAAATAGACAATGACTACAGTATGGACATTCTATACTCTGATCGTGCCATGGATGTTGCCACGGCAGTAATTCACGCCTTTGGCAATATTTGACTATATCTTTATTTTGTTATATACACCTTTGCACTCTGTCATACACGACAACAACAACAAACACACACACACACATATATACATATATATATACATATACATATATGTATATATATATATATACATATATATATATATATATATATATATATATATATATATATATATATATATATATATATATAATTTTTGTTGTCTGACATACTTTGAAGGCAGGCACTTTTTACTTTCTCTATCAAACATGTTCCTAAATCATTTATCTTGTGTGTTTAAGCGTTTTACATGACAAATGAACTCATATATAATCGATAGTTATCATTTTAAATAAAATTACTGAAAAATGATGGATTGTACGAATATATTATGTAGTAGACTGGATAATTTTATGGGGATGTTTCATAAATACTCAAAACTAAAAATGTTTGGTACGGATTCCTTTGAAATGCTTCTGGAAATTGGCAGAAACCTACAAATCAAAGAGAAATTATCAAGAAACAAAAAAAAAAGGATTAAAAAAAGTTTTTTAAAAAACCTTCGAATCAAAAGGAAGATTCTTCAATCATCGCTATAGCTTTCTAGTGAGGAGTTTTCATTGGAAGTCAAAAAATGCGATAACGCACTATTGATTTGGTAAAGTATCGGTTTTTGAAATGATTCTACGTTTATGTAGCCTTCGATAAATCGTTTCCCTACCTCAAAAGTTCACCCACATAACAATCCAACATGATTTTCAAAGAGGATTGAATCGATTTTAAAGCCATTTCTTCCGAAAAGTGGGCAAAGTTTTATAAAAAAAACTGCTCGTCGTCAATTATCGTAAAAGTTGCTGGGGTGATCGGCGGCTTCACAAGATAAAGTTATTTTACCATTCCTCTTATTCAACTCTTTAAAGTGTATATGGTAAGATGTAATCTAATATGTTTTCTTTAAATTTCTTATGAAGTAATAGTACACCTTGTACAGTTTTTTTTTTATTATTCAAGCGCTTAGAAATATCTTTTCAAGAATATCATGGGGTAAAGTACTTAGTAACAAAAATACATCAATATCTCAAGGATGTATTTCAAAGATGTTACATTATACATGCTTAAAAAATGTATTATAAATTATACGATTATAAATTATAAATTATACGATTATAAATTATACAATTATAAATTATTGCATCAGCCTTCTTACACGGTGGAACTACACTGGTACCAGGACTCGAGTTCACGACCCTGACCACTAAGCTACTCCATTCACTGAATGAATGAATTAGGATATGCTGCTGTAATCCAGTGTTCGAAATCAGCTGCACTGTTTCCATCTAGTCGTTGATTCCAGTCCTGTTAATATTTATGATGATTAAACATATTGAGGCCCAATGTCCATAGAGTGGTATGGGTTTTATGCTTGTAGAGAAGAATATCAGTTCAGGTGTCATTCTCGTCACATAACGTGTCTTAGAATTAAGTGGTACAACGTAAATAGACCGCTTGTTCAGTACGAATTAATACATAAATTAGTTGAAATAAAATTTAAAAAAATATTACATTACTTTACTTTACTCCTGTATATCAAAACTAAGACCATGTATTAAATGTCAACAACTCTTGTATTCAACAGCCCAAGAATTAAAATATTTAACAAAAAGTTAACTATGACGTAGATAATTTTTGCTGCACTAAGCATGAAAAATATACAGATGTACATTTGAAATATAAAGAGATAAACACTATTTTCATAACTTTGTATAAATATAGTTGTGTATCGAATTAATTATTACTGTAATTTACATGATATAATCTTTCGAACAAAGATTAAAACACATAAATATTCATAAAGTACGGCTAACTAAAAGAAAATTCTTAAATGCATTATTTCTAATTTATATATAAATTGCATTCTGAATATATGTAAATGCTTTCCTGAAATTTCCTTCGAAGCAAATGTGTTCTAAATAAAAACACTAAAGGCGGTATGACACGTAAATTTTTCATGCAACCTTTTGGCCCAACTTTTAGCTGAATCTGAAGGTGAAGGGTTACCGTAAACAAAACGACATGCTTTGACGTCCACCGCGCTCTTTCTGCACATTGAAACATTACTCGCCGATATTTCTGCTTCGGAAACGACCATCAAATATTATTTTTTTTATTTCGCTTGCGCGTTTTTGTTAATGGGGGTAAGCAGAAATGGCGCATCTCATTCTGTTTAAAATATTATACGCCATATCTGATGCGTTTGATACGAAGCTACCATCGTTACCGCCATCTCGTTAATGACGTAGGGCGCCAAAGAACCCCATTGGCTGGAATTTCAAGCAACTTTCATTTGGAGCAACTTTCTCAGCTAACTGGAAAAAAGTTGTTCGAAAGCCATTGCAATGGCAACGGAGTAAAAATTGCACGAATTGGACCAAAAATTGCACATATTGTGTACGTGTGATAAGGTTCAAGAAGTTTAGATGCAGACATACTTTTATATCTAAGTTCATCTAAAAGTATAATTTTTTCTCACAATATTTAGGTGCAATTATGCTTCGTGATAAGAGACTATCTGTAACGTACAGACCATACAGATGTTATTAATATGATAATCTTCTTAAATAACCATTTTTACAGATTACCTTATTCGAAGAGAGTGTAATGACATCCCAAAAAAAAAAAACTGCAAGATTGTGTTTCAAATCTTGTGGTCAGAGAAAGGTTTTTTTTTTTTTATCAGCATCAGATAAACAAAAAGTAAAATATATTCGTACTAAACGAGATTTCTCGATTGCTTTGAGTAAACACATTTGTGCATATTTAACCCGGCGCGCAGGACATGGAATCACCCCAGACTAATGAAATCTGCAATTCTGCGAAAACTGTTTATTTGTTACCAATGACCTTGTCAGTATCTTCCTACATAACAGTCTTCATGGGAACTCTAAAATGTATTTGCCACGTATCTCTCTCTTTTTTGGCAGTGGCTAATTTTTTTTTACCAATTTTTAGGTACTTGGGTTGACTGAGTTCCCTGATCACTTTCGTTCCAAAATATTTTCTATGAACAGGCTGCATGTGCTTCTTTGTGAACGACTTAGTGATTTGTATAACTGCGTTGTATGAGTTATTATGATTCATATAAATGTAAATGAATAGAATATTAAAAAATAGACATAGACATCTGGAATCTCTATTGGATGAAGTTGAAACTAATCGAGCAAGGGAAGAACGATGAAATAATGGATAATAATCATGTGAGTGAAAGTAAACTTTTTTTCAAAAAAGCGATGAGCATGAAGCGTTTGAGTAGAAAGGAAAATTTTCAAAGGCTACCTAAAAAACTCCATCAAGAAATATATGACTTTAAAACTTTTCCACAAGACACATTGCACCCTGTCAAAATTACAGAAGAAGGAAAAAATCAACAGGCTATTTGTCGATCATCAAGGTACAATAAAATGGCAATAACTTCGAAAAAATATGACAGTTTTACCTGCAAATAACTTTCCCGTAATGTTAGCGAGAAGTGTCGGGGATATGTGTTATTAAAGTCACGCACACTTGCAACTTCTTGGTTCAGTTTGATTGATAATTTTTCTCAAATTCCTTAAAAGTAGGAAAGTATACTTTTCTCTTAGTTCACTGTAATTATGATTTTTATCACGTACAATAAAAATAATTATTTAAAAAAATAATTGATGTGACTCCGACACCCCGCTCGACCAATAACATTAGTATAGAGTGCGTGCTTTTTCCGGATTAGGTTGTAAAGTTAGTGTTTATTAACATAGCACAAAAAACAGCACGTGGGCTTTTGGCGACAGACTTCCTAATTTTAAACCTCGGTCAAATGACGAAGACTTATTTGGCACCCTCTTCTCATAACTAAGAAACCATACCTACGGGAATACCTTCAGCTTCGACAGATTTAACTTGCATCATCCCCTCTACTCGCTGGACTTCGGTACTTGAACCCACGACCGTCCGGCTACGAGTTCCTGACTAGTTGTAAGTGAAATGATGACTATAACTTTCCTTAAAAAGGTCATGAAGCATAATCATTTAAATCATCAGCTAACTTAATCAGATGATATTATTTTTAAAAATATGAGATTAATTGAAACAGAATCGATTGTCAACGAATATGATTAACTTCCAAAAACATTAAATATAAAGATAATCTTTTTCACAGATGCAGCTTCGAAACTCCTGTTTATCACAAAGGACAGTTTCATATATATAGTTTTTTATGTTTTATTATAATGCTTTCGGTGTCGTTTTAAATTTATTTTTTCACGAGATTTAATCTTTGGAAAACATGCTCTAAAGGGGATAAAGGTTTTTTCCCCCTGTCATCCGAAAATAATATCCACTTGTTGAACAATTGTCCCCAATTTTTGTATGACAGATTTGTTTTCCTTCTTTTGTATAAATTTAAATGATCCTGTCCTTTTTTTTTAGAATGAATGAGTATATAACAAAATTACGAGGTTTCTATTAGACTGGGTTTTTAATATACGTTAGGAAAGAACAATGTACATAAACATTAAAATGTTTTTAATAATATTCTTAGCATCATTTCATGCCACCCTCTTTATTTCTATAAATAACTGATAGAGGTTTTAATAATTAGGATAAAAATGAAGCTGTAAAAAAACTTCCTGTTTCGTTTTTTAAAGAAACATTTTACTATAAATACACATTTTTTTTAGGATTTTGGGAGCATTTCTAATCAGAAGACAAATCAGAGAAATGTCTATTGCTCTAAAAATTCAGCTAAAGAATTAAAAGAAAACTCGCTATCCAGTTCCTTTTAAGAAAGATTGACGAAAAAAAACATTTCACAAATGAGGATTTCAATCAAAAATAAAAATAGATGCTAATCTAGAGAATGCTTCTTAGAAAATGATCGCAAAATCCTTCAAATGAGTACCTTTTTTAAGATTATTGAAAGTGATTTTATATATCAACAAAAAAACATTCTTAGTAAAAAAGAATTGGACAAAACCGTAACTTTAAACTTCGTAGAATATATAACTAACGTACCAATTTAAAGCTTCTTAATGCCTAGAATGTAAATGTGTGATATAACCACAAGGAAATTAAATATTTACATATATTTAAGTTTCTTTAAATATTTTTGAGGGGTTTTTTAAATTCTTCTTTTAGTTCACTCTCCCTAAATATATATACAGAGTTGGCCAAAATTGTGGACTCTTTTTAAAGTTGTTATGTTTTTTAAGTTTGTATGTTTGTATGCTTACAGAAAATGTTACGTTATAGAACATGCAAAGTTTTTATAGTATTTTAAAGAAAATTTAATTCTAAATTCAACACAAAAAACAAATGTAAATATTTGAAATGCAAAAAAAGCTATGCTACATTAAATATTGATATTCGTTAGATACTGATGATACCGTGAATTATCAGTGCTCAGTGGGGGTTGCCTTTATTTTTTAATTTAGCTGAACATAGATTGAAACTCTATCATTTGTTATTAAATGATGCCAGGAAACAATTATATCATAAATTAATTTGTTTTTATTCCATGGGTTCTTGTTTTGGACAAAACTTTTCAAACGGTGCCACAAGTTTTCGATAGGATTGAAGTCAGTACTGTTTCTTAGCCAGGACAACAACTCAATGATCTTAGAACGACACCAGTCTTTCGATTACTTTATTGTGTGGCAAGGAGCAGAATTTTACTGAAAACAAATGAAGCATTGTTGTTAAATAGATCCCAGATCAAAGGTAGAATTTTGGGTTCCAGAATGGTGACAATGTATTTTTTGTGTGTGACATCGATGATATGAAGACGACCGATACCACATGTTGATATGTATGACCAAATTATAAAAATATGTGGATACTTCACAGTTGACTGGGTGCAGTCAAAATGTAGCATTTCTCTCCTATTCTACGTCTTACATATTTTCATCCATCACAATCGAATAACGATATCTTAGTTTCATCCCTTCATATAACAAGTGAATACTAATAATTTGTTTTGTCCAATTAATGTGTTCCTATGGACATTGTAAGCGTTTTTAACGTTGCTGTAAATTGAAATATGCCTTTTTTCGTGGAATTCTACCTCTTAGTCGAACATATGCTAATCTTCTCCTGGTAGTTTCTAAACTGACAGAAACAGCTGCATCATTCAAATCACTTCTGAGGTCGTTAATGACATTTTCTTCTGTATTGGAGGCATAGTATTTTTCTTCTTCTGTCAGTAACAGATGGGATGCACCTTTTTCGACTTTTTCCTGCTTTCTTTTATTAAATTTGTCTCTTGACATCTTAAAATAAACTTTCAGTTTCCAGATGTGGACACTGAACCACCAACCTAACTTAAAATTTTAACATAGTTAAGTTCACTTCCTAATAAAAAATATCTTTCTACGTTTCCAATCGACTCTTGTATTTGATATCATTGCATTTTGTAAAAATATCATTCTTGTCTTGACTAGAAAACAGTCCTGCTTTCAATAAAATATAAAACATGGCTCTCGATAATCAATTTGAAATTCGTTTTTTTCCATTGTGGACCCACTGTTTACAAATATTCTAATGTACTACGAAATTATAATTTTTGAATTTTTTCTTTCTGATATTCTTTGATGTGGGGAACTGTATCAATGATTAACAGATTTGGAATCTTGAAGGAATGCTAATTGACGCAGAGTCATCGTTCATTAACTTATCTTTTATACCTCGGGAATCTATAAATTGAATATTAGAGAAACTCGGTATGCTTTATAGAAAGCATTTTATGATCCTTTTTTTACTTTAATTTTCTTGGTACTATCGGCATTGATGTTTACAAGAAAGGAAATTTTTTTGATAACATTTAAAATAATTACATTTTTGAAATATCGTTTCTACATAAAAAAAATTATACGTCTATATATATACTTAAAATATCTTAACTTAATATTGTATGTAATATTAAATTAAACAATATTATACATAATATTAATTTAAATAATATTATACCTAATATTAAATTAAATAAAATTATACGTAATATTAATTTAAATAATATTATACCTAATTTTAAATTAAATAGTATTATAATTACGATATCTTAACTTTAAAAAACTACTTACATAACGTAAAAGTTCTTGCTAATAAAAGCCATTTATAAAAATATCTTACTTATTTTTCTATTTAGATGTTTATATATTATTCTACTCACATATTTTATTTAGATGAATCTATATGGATCTTCTCTAATTGCTCTCAAAATGTTCAGGAACAAAAGATTTTTATATTGTTTCTTCAAAATACACTATCTCGCCAAAAGTATCCGGACACCCCATAAAAAAGCGGTTCTGGTGAAAAAGTCGTGCAACCGCTCACAAGCCAAACATCACTACACAGAATGCGAAGCATTGATTGCAATGGTGTAGAGCTCACCGTCATTGGACTGTGGACATGTGGAAAACTGTCCTCTGGAGTGATGAATCTCGCTTTACAGTCTGACAGTCGGGTGGACGCGTCTGGGTTTGGCGGATGCCCGGCGAAAGTTTCTTTAGTGACTTTATTGTGCCGACTGTTAAGTTTGGTGGTGAAAGCATAATGGTGTGGGAGTGTTTCTCGTGGTTTAGCCTGGGTCCGTTAGTTCCTGTGATTGGAAGCATGAACTCTGAGATGTATGAGGATATTCTGGACAATGTTGTACTCCCAAATCTATGGCAATATTTCGGGGAAGTACCATTTCTCTCCCAGCAGGATAACTGCTCCATTCACACATCGAGGCTTGCACAGACATGGTTTGACGAAATGGTGTTCAAAAACTCGATTGGCCTTCTCAAAGCTCCGATCTAAATCCCATAGAACACCTTTAGGACGAATTAGAGCGCAGATTACGTAGCCAGCCAAATCGACCATCCTCACTGCAAGCACTCACTTCAGCTGTGATGGACACCTGGAAGGCAATTCCTATGGTCACCTATCAAAAATTGGTGAAAAATCTTCCCAAACGTGTGCAGGCTGCCATCCATGCAAAAGGGGGACCAACATCATATTAATATGTGCCTCAGGATGCTCTAAGTCCATACCACTGGATGTCCGGGTACTTTTGGCTAGATAGTGTAATTTGAAACTTAAAACACTTTTGTCGGTAACATTTGCCAAAAATTAATGTTTTCGTAAAATCTATTCGAGCACTCTTTAGGTTATGCTCCAATTTGAGAGGCACTGAATTTTGATATTATTTCCATAAATCAAAACACAATCCAATCAAATTCGGAGTACTGATAAAATCCATTCCCTATGTGTTCTAATACCTTCTCTTGCAATATAATTTTCCAATTTCACTAATAATTTAATTTTTGCTCAAACGCAAATGCATAAAAGTAAAACCAAATCTGGATAATTTGAAATTAATTATGATTCGAAAAAATAACGTTTTGGGTGACAAAATTATCGCAGAATATTGTTATTCATTCATCAAAATAAATGAAACTTTGATTTAAAAAGTATACAAATTATTTTATTAAAATTCCCAATTTGCACGTTTCCATTTCAAAATTCTATAATATTTCAGAATGCAATCATTTATGTGATGTATATAGGGCTTTAAAAATAAGAATGTTTAACTTTACAAACTTTAACGTAATAAAAGTTTCCTAACAGTGGCTATTCGACGGTAGAGTAAATTCACATAAATCTCTAAATTGGGAAAAATTATCAGTGGACTGTACAACCTCTATTTCTCCCACACTATAATGCAGTTACAATCAAAAAGCTCGTTGCGATAAGGAATTGTGAAGTTATGTTAACCACGTCATAATTTATGCCCAATTACAAATTGTCTCAATCTCCTGTACCTCTTTTTAGTCAGTTATATCGTATTTTTGTGGATGGACGGGATGTACATTGGGAGTCCTGCTTTGGAATGGGGAGCACGTTAGAAGATACGTCTAAAAATCTACTTGTTATAACATAATGAAGACTTGAAAAACAGTTTTATACAAATTATTCTATTAATTATTTATACATTTAGTATCAATATAACGTAATGTTTCAAAAAATACTGCTTAAATAACTTCTATTATACATATAAACAGTTTTTCCCTAATTTCATTTTAGAAAACTTTCTTAAAATGAAAATCAATGCTTACTAATTTTATATTCCAGTATGAGGAAAACATGTTTATTTTACCAACTAGTATAAAGAGATCAAATTTAAAACGGTTTGAACATTTTGGAAGACAGAGGGAAAGAATATAAAAAAACATCATTGTCTGTGCTCTCACAAAAGCTCACATTTAGAAATCGTTATATGTTCAGAAAACTCGAAAGTAAATTTAGAAATCTTCCTTTCTTGAAATAACTCAAAATGCAGATATTTGCATTAAATTTCCAACAAATAAGGCAAGAAACTTAGAAACTCTTCTACCCAATAAAGTGAAATTGGTTCATCTGAAAAGCTTTGAACTTTTGTAAGGCTTTTCTTTCAAAAAGTTAACACAAAGAAACAAACTGAGAGCTCATTTGAAATACGGGAAGTGGAAACCATTCTCCTAAGAACTTCTTTTTCTTCGGGTTTAAATCTCTTAATCAAAACATGACATTATAGGGAATAAAATCCAACAGTGATTGAAGTAAAAAAAGAACAGGAATTTTCTCCATTTTCACAATTTATTTTCTATAAGCCTTGTTTTTCCAGAAGCAAGTTTACACAAAGTAGAAATTCTTTAGAATGTGATTTTTTTTTAATGTTGCCAGTATTTATTCTTTATATATACTTGTGTAACACAACAATAGGTTTTTTGGTAAGTTTCCGTCTGTTTTTTTTACTGCTAGACCAAAATTTCTAACATGGCTCAAAATTATAGCCAATGCGAATTATAAATTTGAACAAGCTATACTTGTCTGAAAAAATATCTGTGTTAGAAGGTTTATCTCTCTATCTTTCACATTCTTCTTCGTAGTATCTACAGCATTTATTATATTTGTTACAAATGTAATGCAACTGCAAACTTTTCTGTTGTAGTGTTTTCATTTATCAAAAGGAAAAAAAAAAGTAAGTGATTTCATTGCTAATGTAAATATCTAATAAATCTTTTATTTTTTGCCGCTTGAAACTAAAGTGTTCATCAATTTGCAAAGCAATGTACCACAATTATTGAGAAACGGAACATTTCTCGAACTTAAAGTGTTTTATAATGAAATGCATAATATAAGGGCATCGTGAATTTTGGAATGGAAAACAAATGCTAGATAGATGAATTATAAATAAATTCATTCAATTCATCTTTTCCTATTTATTAATATCAATGTATTAGAAATGCTCCAATGTATCAATGTATTAGAAATTTATTAAAAATATTTACATATTAGCAAAGTTGAAATTGTAAAATAAAACTGAAAATATAATTAAAAATTTATTTAATATTTTAATGAAACAAATAAAAATTAATTCATCATAAAAAAACAAAAACAAAATAGTACATAATGAATTTTTTTTAAGAAAAAGCATTTCTTCATTTCTTGTGTTTCTGTAAATAAGGTTAAAAAAATATAGCTCCTCCAGCGTTTCATCATTGGAACGGCTTCTTATTTTTGTTACAAATTATCCTGCCTTAGAAAATGCACGTTCGAATTCTTTACTATTAGGTATTTTCGTCATTAAATAGGAGTATTTTCTTTTTAGGTAGTCACCACGTCTCGTGTCCGTACACCTTCAAAACGTAATTTTTGCCGAAATTTTCGATTTTTAAAATTTGAACTTTTTTCTTTAAAATGATGCTTAAATTTTGTTTCTATCTAATTTAGAACTTAAATTATGGGGATTTGAATTTTACTCGGTAGCTACTTTTTGAAACCGGAAGTACAAGTCTACATTCCGGAAGTTGAAAAAAATGTTTACATTTTTATTTTACAAAGTATTGCTTAAATATGCAATAATAGAAAATTTATACACTTTAAAATATGAATTTGAGTTTTCAGAATCTTCAGAAATATAATTGGCAACAGGTTTTTACTAATATTTTTATCCAGAATCTGGCAGGAAAAGAGAGTGTGTTATTGCTTGTTTACATTTGCCTACGATTGCGCAGCACTTTCTAAGTTTCTGTTAAATCCTTTTTTATTGCTGAAAATTTTAATTTTTTTCATTTAAAATGGGAAACTTAAAACGCAGAATTAATTCAAAGAGAAAACAACAATTTCGTGGTAATGGATCTACTAATAAAGATTCCACAAATTGTAGCTCAACATCCACCCCAACGCCAGTTCTTCAAAAATCAAAATGCCTGCTGTTTTTGATGAGGAATTGGCAGAGTATGAGCATAAAACACTTACAGGAAATAGAATCATAGATATTGATGTCCTCTTAAATGTTTTTTTACAACTTTGTTGCCCAAGATGTTTCGAAGAAGGCTTATTGCTTTCTGAGCATTCAAGGTATGGTTTGTGTTCAAATTTTGTTATAAGGTGTAAACATTGTAACTTTTACTCAGGGTTTTCTAGTTCAAAGAAAACTTTAAACTGTCCTGAAGTAAATACAAGATTTGTTTATGGTATGAGACAAATTGGTAAAGGTTTTTCTGCTGGGTTTAAATTATGTGGTACGTTAAATTTACCCAGGCTTTGTAAAACTGCGTACACTAATCATGAGAACAAACTCATGTCTGTGATTTCAGAAGTTAGTGAAATATCAATGCAAAAAGCAGCTTCTGAACTGTTAGTGCCTTCTAAAAATAAAATAGTTGAATGTGGTTTTTCAGTGGACAGAACATGGCAGCGTAGGGGTTACACCTCCATGAATGGGTGTGTCGCAGCTTTGTCAGTTGACACTGGTAAAGTAGTGGACATTGAAATAATGTCGTCATATTGCCCCATCTGCAGAAAGATTTCTAAAATGCCTAAAAGCATTGAATCGGAAACTTTTGCAGCAGATCATGTATGCCATAGCAATTTTCAAGGTTCTGCGTTGAAAATGGAAACTGTTGGTGCAACTAGAATCTTCCAGCGTTCTAATTGTGAAGCGAGGCCTTAAATATGGACAATATTATGGTGACGGGGATTCCAAGGGCTTTATCAGTGTCAAAGATACTTATGGTAAAGATAGTGTCACAAAATATGAATGCATCGGTCATGTTCAAAAGAGAATAGGTGCGAGATTGCACAAACTAAAGTCAAAAAATAAAAATCAGTCTGGTAAAGGCAAACTCACTGACTCTTTTATTGACCGATTGCAAAACTATTATGGAATTGCTGTTCGTAGCAATGTTGGAAACCTCTCCGGTCTTCAACAAAATGTTATTGCGGCCCTATTTCATTGCTCATCAAGTGCCAAGAAACCCATGCATGGACAGTGTCCAATCGGAAAAGATAGTTGGTGCTACTACCAGCGAGCACTATCTTGTCGCCAAAAACCAAAAGAAAAATGTAAAGGCTTATCTAATAAAGTTTTAAACATGATTAAGCCTACATATTTAGAATTATGTACCAAAGAACTACTAACTAAATGTCTGCATGGCAAAACGCAAAACTCAAATGAGTGTTTTAATGGCATTATATGGCAGAGAGTACGGAAAGAAGTTTTCGTGTGCCTGAAAACTTTAAAATCTGGTGCATTGGATGCTGTTATACAATTTAATGATGGGTACAAGGGTTGTGTTGACATTTTTAAAAAACTTAATATAACTCCTGGTTATTTTACTTTAAAATCATATAAACATCTTGACGTAAAAAGAATTAACGATGCAGAACGTCATTCAACACCAAATGTAAAGCAGCGTAGAAAATTTTTAAAAGCAACTAGGGGAAAAAAATCAATGTTTTAGAGAGTAAAGAGGGTGTTATTTATAAATCAGGGGCATTTTAAGTATATCTAATTGTGTTTAATATTAAAAATTGCAGTTTAAAGTTTATTTCTGATTTATTTCAAAATGCATTTTTTTAACGTATTGGCATCTGACAACGTAAATACCAGAAAAAGTTGTGAACCAAATTAGTTTAAATTTTACAAGTACATTTATTTTATAGATTTAAAGAACCCCTACTATTTTCATGTTTATAGAGTTGATATATTTTTAGTAACTAAGATGTATATCATGTCTCGTAATAATTTTTTAGTGATTTTTCAATATTCTTTTACTCGAACCTTGATAAAAATTGTAATAATTTGATTCTCATTAGGAAAATGGTACCAGCCCTAAAAAATGTTATGATGATCAACATCAAATTTACAGAAAAGTGATATTTTTGTTTTCATTTGAGTTATGTGCGTTATTCTAACAATGAATTTAATTACAATTTTCACTCTGTTTTTCTCCCTAATTTTTTTTTTTTGGTGTTATAAGTAAAATATTAAATGTATTTTTCATAGTTTTAAGTTATGTTTCATGAGTAAAAAATATTTTAATAGCAAATATTACAGTTTTTCAAAAAATTTTCTTCGAAGGTGTACAGATACCTTAATTTTCAAAAAGAGACATTCCTTTTTGAATTTTTGATGACAATATCTCAAATGTAATAGACTGCATTCGGGCATATACCTCTTTGATAACTTTATTTAGTTATTCTATACTTAAAGGTTTTTGTATATAAATTGATCCAGTTATTAAATCAGAATGTGAATCAATTTCATGTGTTATCTCGTTTGAAATTGACGATACAGTTGCATGAGCTGTTAGTAATGCAATGGGATTTGAAGTGTTTCAAGTCTTCCAAGCAGGTTCACTATTAATTAACAGCATTTAATTGAAGAAGGAATTGTGACAAAATCTATTCTTGAATAGTTGCTTATATTATTGTGTAAGCATTACAATGAGCCACTTAGATCTTTGCGACGTTCTCCCATACTGTGCATATATTTTTTTTTTACATATAGCACTTATAATTGCGCAAAAAATTTTTACGTACATATTTCATAAACAGAATATAAATTTTTGAAAAATTAGAAAATGTTTGAGATAATTTTTTTTAAATATAATTCAGACAAAAATTAAATCCCGGGATTTCTGGATTAGAAAAAACACCGGGATCCCCGGGGGTTTCGGAATTCCAGGATCCTATGTCTGAAAACCCTGCTAGATATCTTCAAAAAATTCTAAATGCCTCTGTCGAAGTTAGCTGAAACCGGACATCCTGAGGGTGGGGGAACTGTCCATTTTCAGACCCCACTCATGATGGGGAGAAAGTTACAGATGAAAATAAGAGAAAACATATGAAATTTCACGGTTTAACATACATACCCCCGCGAACCCTTCAATGTTCAACACGTAAGAAAACTAACATTAACCGTATGTAGTACAAAAAATAATATACATTAAATGTAATACCTGATTCACAATACTTTGAAAAAAAAATTCAAAATATAATTCAGACAAAAATTAAATCCTGGGATTAGCTATTTTAATCCCGGGATTCCGGGGCTGCAAACTCTAGTACCCATTTTCAGTAAAAAAAACGTAGTGCGTGGAGCATGAGAGGCTAAGCTGGCTTCCCTCCACATACACATATTTCAATAACATTTCTAGGGTGCAGGCAATGACGTCTTAAGGCGTGTGCCAACTGGCCTGGGCCAGGTGCCTTGCCCTCGGGGGGTTTCATTATTGACTATCTTAATAAGATCTAAATTCTGATATTTTTGGTCAAATATTATTTCCTTGCATATTCTCCGAATGACAGGGAATTTCAAGCTGCATGTTGCATTGGCAAAATTGGAAAGAGCGTATGTAAAGAGCGTCTTATTATGTAATGACCATTTTCCATCTCTAGAGCTAGGTCTACCATAAACAATCATTCAAATCAGTAGGTCGAAATGTGGCCATCAGTCAAACTGGTTTGTGCTTAGGTTTGTGGCATTGAGAGTCTTGTACATTTATACGTTTTGAAATTACCGTTTGTACGAATATTTGACAATGCATGTTATATACTGTCCACTTTTCAAAATCGCATTTAGGGCGTACTTTTGAATAGGGGTCAATTTCCTCTAAGAATCGTAAGACGTCCCTAAGTACAGGACTTGGTGTACCTCAGTAAGTTGAGAGCAACCAAGTTCAGAATGAACTTAAATGAAACAAGAATGTATTCTTAAAAGACAAGGTCGAGATGGTGAAGGCTGTGAAATAATTTCTTGCATCGCAGTGCACGTAGGATTACCAGAAAGGCTTCTTCAAACTGTCTGCACATGACAATAAATGACTCAATGTCGATATTGATTAGGTTGACAAATACATAAATGGGTATAGTCCATAATGATATGGTTAATTAATTAACTAATATTTTTGTCATAAAGTGTCCACGTGTAAAAAAATGGCGGCACATAATTTTGGAAAGTCCCTCGTAGTTTGACAATAGAATATTGGATTTTTTTGTTCATTTTTGTTTTTGTAGAAACAATTCTGTAGTGTATGAAATCGATGTTTCGATCAAAGACATCATTGCAGTTAAATCTTCGAGAAAGTTCTGCTGTCAGGTTTATTTAGGAATAATACTCTAAAACTAAAATCATTAGCACGACAATTATAACTTCTTACTATTCCCTTCTTTAAAGAAAAATCTATCTATTGATCTCTTAGACATTTTTTTCCTACTCAATTTACTTAAAGCCCAAACATAGTAACGCATACATACCCGAAGGATTGTGTTCAACGAATTCATTACTCAAAGGTAAACAAGGGGGGGGGGAATTCCGGAAATGTGTTTTAAACTATACAAAGATAAGCTAATATTAAACCTTCTGAATGCGCTAACAAGTCTGGACTTTTTTTGCTAGAAAAAAGTATCTAAATATTTAGTTTCTGAACGTAGTTTGGCTGTAATCATTAAATGTCGTTTAGATAAATGGCAAAAAAGCAAATTCAAGTACAAAAAACGTGTTCCTCGCTTTGAAATGGAGATTTTAATAAAATGCTTTTCGTCAAGCATAAATAATTATCAACACGATTTAATTTCGTACTAAGCCTTAAATAATACTTTTATAAAAATTATGCTTCGAAATTATTAGATTATTGTTCGTTATATTGATCTTACAGTGTTTGAACGTTTCTTGTCCTTAACAAGCAGTGGAGACATTAAATCAGTGTTTTTAAAAGTGTGGTGCGTACTCCCCTAGAATGGGCGAGCATATCCAAAAGTCGAAAAAGAGATTTAAAAATACATTATGATATAATAAAAATAAAATATACATTTACACTAATATAATATACTTATAAATTCATCAATACTCTGCCCAATGTATTCGATAATTAATTTATCAATATTAAGTTAAGAGCAGGGTTAATAATAGCTAGTTTTTCATATGTAATATTGTATACTAAATTTAATTATTATCTTGATATAATTTATACGGTTTATAATTAAAATCGTATTTTAGCTTTAAGTCAAAGTACACTATTAGTGAATTCAATACATTGTTATTGTATAGAGGAGGGCTCTATGAAAATTGGTACACAAATACTGAAAGTTTGAAAATCACTGAATCATATGATTCAGGGACATCCATAAAACATTCTGCTAACTAAACAACATTAATTTCTTAGCTATGCACGACTCTACACTCAAGTTGAGTTGTGTGGTATGTATAACTTTCAGCCAGTGTTTCTCAAACTGTGGGGCGCACCCTTTAGGGGGGCTCGATAGCCCTACGAGTCGTCGCGAGCCTATTGGAAAGTTGAAAACAAAAGATTATTTAAAAATCATTATTATTTTACTGAAGGAAACAAAACAAAATACATTCTGACATTATAAAAAATAAAACACGCATTTACACTGATACAATACACTTATAAATATATAAGTACTACACAATGCATTTTGTAATTAATTTAACATTACTAAGTTAAGAACAAGTTTAATAATTAACATTCATCCCATGTGCTTGTCATATATAAAATTTATGCAAAAATTGACGCTTATCTGGGTAATCTGTACGGTTTATAATTAATCCCTTAAATAATTACGCAATTCGCTCCCCAATGCTACTGTTTAACACGTTGGTGAGCGTACGTGGTGAGGTAAAAAGGAATAAATAAATAAAAAGATCTTTTGAAATAACTAAATCCTTCGCAAACACACACTGTCAAGGTCTTTTTATTGCATTCCAAAGCCCTCGGAATAATTTTATGGATAGCAGTTCACAGACCTCGAAAGGACGAATTACGAAAAGACGTATTTATAGTGCCCTGGGAAATTAATCCAGTTGCTGAGCAAGACGTTTACATATGTCAAAGTATAGAATAATTGAATTCAAAACATTGTTATTGTATGGACGGGGCGTGATGAAAATTATGGCTGGATATTCGATCGAAAATTCGGTTTGAGAAGCACTGCTTTGGGCTCATCACAGAACGGTAATGTATTATTCATTCTTAAAATGGTTGATGGCCAACGTTCCTGTCAATCCCAGAATTTTGTGACATATTCCACGCTCCAAAAAGTATTTTAATTTAACTTATTTGGATGATATGTATTTAGTACATGAACTTTTAATGAATGTCAGTTAATGAAGATTTGGGAGGTTTATACGTTTGAACTAGAATACATGTAGTACTTACAGTACCTATTAAAAGTGTAAAGTATACATAGGACATATGCGATACATATAGTAAGAAATTGAATTTTTCAAGTTATTTTAAGGGTATTTAAATTGAAAATGAGTGAGTATTTACTAAAATAAAACTGTAAATTAACATAAAGGTGATGATTGCCCCATTTTTCATTTGCTTTAAAGTTGTAACTCTTTAAAAGTATGCCATTGCTCAAAAGCCTGGAGTAATATTAATTCGGCTTCGAAAGAATTATTTCGAATGATAAGACACACCAATGCGCTATTGCAATTGCACACCATGCAATAATATATACATATGTAAATTACGAGTGAACTTTAATATTCCTTTATGAGTAACGGATCAATTTGTTCCAACATTGCCGCAGCCATCTAATTCTTTAAGCTCGCCTAGACGAGTTGTTTTAGTAAAATCCATTTTGAGATTTATGTTTTTTGAAAACTAAAACAACATTAGTTCATTACAGAAACTATTGAATCTAAAATCAGCAAGGCTGTAAAATATTCATTTTCTAGATGCAAAAATAAAGCTTAAATTTATCTTGTGCAAATAAACATACAGTTAACTTGTTCGTAAATGGTTTTCTTCATGCAATATGGATTTAGTTGTGTGTTGTTGAATGCAAGAAGATAATTTTGCAGTATGAAGGCTGCACAAGCTAAGAAATGAAATTAGGGAAATGAGTCTTTAATAAGGGGGAAACCGCATTATTTTAATGAAGCAAAGGTCATCTCGGCTGAGTAGAAACATTAATTTACTGCTGACTTTTTCAGCACGCCCGAGGGTCATTAAAGAGTGCCTGATTCGCTTCCTGTCATATGACCAATTCTCGTTTTTCAAATGGAACATCCTGCATAGATCTAGGAATTTTTTTCAGGTGCAAGGGGCATCCGTGGACAGGAATAAAGGACAAAAATTTTTTGATTCTTTCATCGGATTTTGATATAATCTAAAAAAGTCATAGAGTAGAAATAGAATATTGAGGCCTCAAAGGAAATATTTTGAAAAAGGTTCCAAATATACTTATTGTCTTACAATACTCTTTTTTTTCAATTTTTAGACAAAATATCTCATTATCACATGTAATTTGCAAAACTTTATAACCTTATAAAATATAGTTTATAAAAACTAAAAAACACGCATTTAAAGTGAATCAAACGAAAAAGTAAAATAATAATTCTTAATCTATATAAATAAAAATGTAATGTGTGTTTGTTCAAAGCCGATAATCTCCGAAACTACTGCATTAATTCCTCTAAAGTTTTGACATAACGTTGCATTTGAATTCGGATGGGTTTTTATGTACTTATTATTTTGAAATTCCCTCTAAATTTCTTAAAATTTAAATTTTAAGTAATTTTTTGGTGTTATGACGTCATATAATGTCACGTATCTCTCTGAATGCGAAAATTCTTGCTTTACATACAGTGTTTTCAGGATTATCACGTATTTTTACTATAGTTATGCTTATTTATTGCCATATTTATCCATTTTTTTATACGTAATTAGGCTTATTTTTTGAATGAATAATTTTTTTAAAAATTATTCTTTCAACAACTTAAATTTTGTTTTGTAGTTTTCGCAACAATCGGATAGCATTATCACGGGAGACATACAGGAAAGCGAGTTAGTAAAAACATGGTAATATAAAGTGTCAGTCGTATTATCATTTTTTAAACGCATTGCTATAGTTTTAATCAGTAGCATCACTTCTAAGCGTATCGCTTTTGAAAAGTAAAAAATATTTAGCACTTAGAACATACATTTTTTTTCCCACATGCACGAGTCTTGTTTCCTTTACCGAAGAATGTTTATATTATGGTTAGAAAATGCGGACACATCCACCCTCCCATTTCTCACATAAAGAAGAATTGTTTTGTTTGTTTTATTTGTATTAACGAAAAGTGTATTTGCTTTTATAGTTACACCTTAATCTTTTAGTAGATTAAATCTGGAAATAGTCGCCAATTCTGAAAATGGTACATGCAATTCGTCGCCAAATCTGGAATTGGTATATGGAATTGTCGCCAAATCTTGCTATCGTTATTGCTGACAATCCTGATAAGGTCAATGGAACAAAATTATGAAATTATTGTATTATCATTGGTTCTTGACAAGCATGCAAAATTTCGAAATTATCGGACCTTTTAAAGTGGATAAAATCGAGTTCAAAGATTCCGTTACATACAAGTGAAACTTATAAAAGCGTGTTAAAAACTGTAGAATTCGGTTTTGTATTACTGCAAAGTGTATATATATTTCAAATTGTGTTTTTTTTTCTCGATTAAAGCAGTGCAGCTGAATCTTTTAAATTTTATCTTCGTCAAATTATGTGAAAATAAATCCTTCGGCTGAACAAACCCAGTTTTGTGAACATTTTCCATACTTTCTTTATGGAAGTAAGTGTATAATATAAGCACATAAGTGTATAATATATATTAATCAGTTCTTTTCTTGCAAAACAATGTGTAACAAGATCAAAAATACATGTATATTATAACACCAGATATACCCCAGTGTAAAAGAGAAATTTAGAAACTGTTTTAAGTTAAATAGTAAAGGGTTTGAATAATATACTGATCCGCAATCTTAGAAAAGACTTAGTCGAAGTAAAAGGGTGTCTTCTTTTTAAAAATGTTCCAAAATCAATGCACAGGTGATTTTAACATTCTAACTTTTTGAATGTTTTGAATGAAACTTTTATTCTAAACTGGAAAAAAAAAAGAAATATTACTTAAATTCCTTGAAATCAGTCTCTGAATTAGTATTTACGAATCTTTCCTAAAATTTACATTCATCCGTTGAAATGATTGAATACAAATATATGATCATTATGCAGCGAGTTTTTCCTGCAAGTCATGGGATCGCGATCACAAAGCATATACAAATTTCCCTTCTCTCTTATTTTCTAAAAAAAAATCAGCAAATAGAATGTCTAATTAGCATGGATACAGTGCAATAAATGAATGAAAAAAAATATGTTAGTTTCAGGGTTAGGGATCTCCAACCCTAGATCAAACCGGTTAGGGATCTCCAGGATTAGAAAAATATGTTAGGGATCTCCAACCTTTACACTCGAGGGTAATATTAATAAATTTACAATGATTCGTCGGCTACATCAATAAATCCACAGCGATTCGCCGGCCACACGACTCAAAAAATATTGCATTCAGGAAATTTATGTATAAAAAGTGGAAGGTTTGTATGTTTTATAAATATACAAAAAACTACAACTGATTCTAAGGAAAGAGATGGTGTTTACAGTTTGTATATATCTCTGTTCCAAAAAAGTTAAATGTTAGTTGAATTAAAATACTTTAAATACCTGTTAAAGATAAAAGTCCAAATTTTTTCCGAAAATTTCTAAGATTTTATGCATATTCAGATTTTTTATATTTAAAATTATTTAAAATATTAAAATTGTTAAGAGTTTTTTTTTATCTCAAATGGATATCAAACACATCAGAGAAATATTTTAACTACCAAGAATGGCAGAAAAAGCGTTTCTTGCGACAAAAAGCATCCAAAACATTTTTTTAAAATCGCCACAAATTCAAGTGAGAGACCTTTAGTGGGCCATTCGTAGCCCTATGGTAGAGTAACCACTGAAATAAATTTGCCATTGTTAGCGTTTTACTTCACAGAAATTTGAAGGAGAATATTTTCTCCCACTCTTGGCGACATGCTTTGAAAAATTACAAAAAGTTCTTGCTTTTCACTTTTGTTTATATAAGCGTTTTGAGTTTTGTTTAAATGTTTGAAGAAAAAACGTACTCTCAGCTTGTATATTCATAAATATACTTTATAATATAAAGTGTATATATATATATATATATATATATATATATATATATATATATATATATAGCAGTAAATAATTCAAAAGAAGACTAATAAATCCCAAGAATCCTAAGATCAGACCGGAAGAACCAAGAACATGGAACCATGACAAACCAAAAAAGAGAAATGTAGCTAGAGGGGAAAACTATTATGATTTCTCGAGCTGTCACTGGTTTAGGACAGTGAAACAGGATTAAACAATGTTTGTGAGATCTCAACCTTCTCCTGCAGCAGAAATTTTTTCTACATAATAGCTCCCAGTATAAACTAAGGCAAAAGCCTAAAACCCACGTGGGTGAATATAACAGCAATAGAATAGAAAATGCAATATTAAATTACCATAGGAATCCGGAAGAAATAGACAAATATAAATATGTATAAACAAAAATATTTGCAAGAGAGGTTAATAATGAATATAACCATAATTAACAATAATGTAAATGAGCAAAGAAACTCTAATCTTACCCGATGTATACAGATTCCACAAATGTACTGACTCAATGCATTAAAAAAAAACACAGCAATACTAAGAATAAAGGCGCCATCTATATATATTTTTAGTAACTAAACTTAATATAAGCATATATTAAGAATATTATATACTATAGACCAAATATATTAAGAAATATAACAAGAAAATTATATACTATAGACTAAATATATTAAGAAATATAACAAGAAAATTATATACTATAAAATAAATAGAAATGAATACTTAAAATAAAAATAATTAAATAGCTATAACTTTGATGACATATATTTATAAATAAAATTAGCTGGATAGTTATAGTCTAGGCAACTTTGAAAGAATTTTTTATAATTATTAATTCTCAATACTTCTTCAGATACTAAATCATTATTTCTTTTTATATAATTTAGAATGATATTTCTAAAAATTGAAATGTGAAGGGTACTATTCCAATATGGCATTTTTATAACATTAAAATCAAAAGAGTCTCTTTTATCAAAAATATTACTTTTTAGCATATTATTTTCAACTTTTAATTCTAGATCAAGGAAATTTGCTGACTCTATATTGCAATTGGTTTTTAATAATTTCAGGTAGGTTGGATAATAATTAAATATAGGAGTAAAGTCAACTTTATTACTGAAAATAATTAGATCATCGATGTATCTAAAAAAGTAACAAGAGTCTGTATCAATTTTTTCATTCTCGTAATAGTGTAAATAGATATTAGCCAGGCTATTACTAGCTGGGCCACCCTGTGGCAGACCTTTAATTTGTTGATAATAAGAGTCATTATGAAATATGTAATTTTCTTTCAAAACAAATTGTATAATAATATTATATTTATCATAGTTTATCAATTTATTTAATGAGTATTTAATATAAACATTTCTAAGTACTTTAATCATATCCTCTATATCAATAGAGTTGAATAAGTCTTCGAAATCAAAGCTATGCAAAGATTTAACACTCTTACCTTGCATGTTCTCAACGATATCTTTACTATTCTTTACAATAATGGAGTTTGAGATATTGTCTAGACTGTGTTGTATAACTTTTTGCAACACCTTGCCTGGTTGTGTAATATAGGCATTAAAACCATAAGTAATAGTTCTGAATTTAATTGGACACTTATGAAATTTTGGTGTTAGAAAAATATAAGGAAAATTGATATTCTTTGTATATAAATTTAGTTTTTTATAAAAAGCTGAAATACGGTTACTGATTCCTCTATTGCTGCTATATATATATTGAAAATTTCTCTACAAGAGAGAGATGAATTACATGATTAATACTTAAAAGAATATCAATTGCCAGATAACAAGACAACAGAATTTAGAAGGAGATATGAAAGATTGAAATAACACAGTAAAATATAAAAGAATGTATGCTTCAGTATTATCAACATTGCTGACTTAGGACAGCTAGTATACATAAAATTTTCTTTAAAAAAATCCTTCTGTATAAAAGTGGGGTTGAACATGTTTTTTGGCCAGCCAACCTTCCCCCTTTTTTGTTAATAATACCAAGCAAATACCAATTGGAAATAATGGATAGGAAATCTAAATCCATTATAAGGAAAAGGTAACTTACCCAAAAATTGCATACTGAAATGCAGAGCCCGCGCTAAATCTTAGTACAATAAACAAGTTATTGCCAGATTCTGGACCCAAATACAATTTCAAAACAAAGCAATGGCTGAAAAATAGCACTTAGCAAAAGTATGAAAAGAATAGAAATAATCAAATCAGAAATGTAAACATACTACCATTATCTTAGACTCTTAATATGGTTTAAAAGTTATAATATATTCTAAAAAAGTAATTTTATCTAAAACTAGAAACTGGGGGTATTTAAAACTATCTAGGAAGAATAATAAATCTATAATATAAACCTTTTAAAACTATGGAAATTTAATCCTTACTATTTAGAATTTCATTATTTAAATATCTATTAATAAAATTAATAGTGTAGTTTTGAATTAAACAGTATTTAGTAAAATGTTTATAATTTTTTATTTTTTTTGATTTATTAGAAACTAGAAGTTTATTGCGTAGTGTGTAATTAAGAATAATATTTCTGAATATAGATACATGCACATTACGATACGCACACAAGATAGTTTTTCAAGATATATATATATATATATATATTATATATATATATATATATCTTGAAAAACTATCTTAGGTTTTTTATTATTTTGTATATATTTATGAATTATATATGTATATATATATACATATATATAGAGAGAGAATAAAGTATATGCTCTCTCTTTTCTAATCATAAAAATTCAATTTTTATAAAATAAATTTTTAAAAATCATTCAAAACATTATTAGACAGACTTCTTTTCTTCAAGTTTTTTACTTTGAAAAAAAAAGAATCCTTATAACTTATACTTAATTAATATATTTAACAGCTACAATGATAAGACAATTTTAATTGCTTTTTCTTAAAGAGAAATAAAGGAATTTCAAAGCTTAAATGAAAAGAAATGTTCTGATTTTTTTTTTAGCTAAGCTGGAAAACTGTCTTGAGGTACATAATTCTCCGCTTTAAAATTTTGGATAAGATTATGCGATCATGAATTGGTAGGAATAACATTCATTTTATATAAATTCAAATGCAATTTATGTATTAAGGTAATGAAACACAAAAGTAAAAGTTTGCAATGACGTGGTAAGTTAAAAATATTACTAGTAGAGGACAGTAGCGAGCTGGTCTTTTATCTGATATGTTAATGACTACACTTTTTTAGCGCCTATATTTTATGTCACGATGGGCGTACAAATGTTGAAAAGGAAAATCCGCTCCAGTGTATGGTTTCTATCCTCAGTCACACTTCGATGACGCTTTAACGGCTTAATGGTGACTCAGCCCAATCATTAACCTGATGAGCAAATTTATGAAACTAGGATTACTACATAGGATTGCTATCGTACCATTTAAGAGATTCCAGGTAATTTTCCTGAGGAACTCGTCATTTATTGACGCAAAAATGCTTGAAAGAAATAACTGGTACTTGGAATATCTGACAAAATCGCTCACCAGTCACTCAATTCATAATGCAGCTAAGATATCATTAATACTGATGATAATAATTTTGAAAAATTTAGTAAAAAATTGTAGCAATGAGGCACATTGCAAAAGTATTGTCAAGAATATATCTTTCGTGTTTCACTTTTATAAATGTAACTTTGCTTACCACATCCACTAGATATTCGTATTAAAATATTAATGGTGAGATGCATCTCGTTCTCGAAAGTGTGCCCCATTATTTAAGACTCACCATTTCAGGGTGTTTCAAAGGTCCATTGTAAAAGCGATAAAAAAATCGACGCGTAAACGTTCAATAATTCAATTTGCAGATTTTTATATTCCGCGACGTTGGCATATACCCCATGTATATATGTGCATATATATTATATATATATATAAAGTGTATTTTTTCATTTTATGATACTATATATATATATATCCTCGTAATTTTGAACAATGGTCAAGTTACGAGTATGGCACCTGGACTGACTCTCCGCTATCCTAATTTCCACACCAAAGAGAAGACCTGTGAGCCTCGGCAGCTGTAACGTGCGTCGTCACCCTACCTCAGGTTTTCAGCGGTACCAGGCTCTAACTCATGACACTTCGGCTACGAATCCTTTACCTTAACCTCAAGGCTACTGCGTCCACGTGAGCTAAGATTGAGAAATCATATGAGGAATGAACGTTCTCAAATATTTGGGGTAAAATGGCATGTTTTTATTTATTTATTTTTATGCAGACGTTTGTGTATGTTTGTTTGCTTAATATGTCCTTAGGAATCATTATAAATAAATTCATATTTGTAATTAACAAGACAAACAGTAAATATTTCAAAGCTAAATTCCCTTAAGTTTAAGGCGTTTTGAAGCAAAACGTCACACACACAAATAGAAATATATGTTTATAAGCATGTATATATACATATATATATATTATGATGTAATTATGCAAAGATGTATTGCGCCCTAAAAATAATATTTTTCTCCCCCAATTTATCGAATTTTAACGTATCCCTTAAAATTTTCATAGATAATTTCTCTTTAAAATGTTCGAAATAATAACTAAACCAAAAAAGGAAAGCATTAGAATTAAAATTCAACAATTTTGTATTAAAATAATGATTTGTAAGTGCCTAGTTCTAAACTTTAAAAGATTAGCTGCGGTGAGCACTTATAAAAAAATTCTTTCTCAGATTATTATGTAAAAGAATGTACATTAAGTGGTAAAGAGTTATATATAAAGGTAATATAAAGTCAAGTTACTTTAAGTACGGTATATATGTTACATAAAAGTAAAAAAAGTACCCTTTTAACTTGTCACTTTCAATAAAGGTAAAAAAAAAAGTCCAAATTTTGATCTTAATCGAAGTGTGCATGATATGCTTTCGCACGCAAATTTTATTTATATTATATTATATTATCGCGCATCACAGGAATAAGGAAAATTATTTTAGCTTTTTATATTATATTAGCTTTTTATATTATATTACTTTTTATATTATATTATATTATTTTTAGCTTATTATATTATATTATCGCGCATCACAGGAATAAGGAAAATTATTTTAGCTTTTTATGCTTAACAGTTGAATCTCCACTTGAAAGAGTTTAGTTAGATTTTACAGAAAAAAGAAAGTTGCATAAGCGCAGTGTGGATTTGAGAAAACAGTAGGATATATAATTCAGAATAAGTGACCATATTAAAACATCTCTGTGCAAACTTTAATAATACAATTTGGTTGAAAGTAGTTAGTTTATTCCCAACAAATTAATTTTATCCTGATTACTTAAAGGTAATAAGTACAAACTATAACCTAATTAATGAAGATCATTTACAAATAATTTCACAAATTAATGATCATAAATTAGAGTAATATCATGAACTATTTTTACTTTTCCAATCTGGAATACATTGTAATACAATTATTTACAGATACACAATATTAACCCCTTAAGCGCCCCAGGCGTGTATGCACATCATGCTTAGGGGTGTATTTAATGCCCCAGACGTGTATACTTTTTCAAAGTAGGACCTTACGCATTTTGCTAATTTGCTTAAAACTAGTTCCACGACTTTGAAATGCAATAAATTGACATTGCAATGCTTCAAAGAACTTATTTGGGAGAAAAGGAGGGGGGGATTTGAAAAGGGTGCATATTCCAGGAATGAGGAAATTCATAGCTAAGCAGTGTTTCTTGTCTTTTCGTTTGAGTGTGCCCTTTTCTAAAACTTATTTGCTCTCATTTTCACTTACCACGTGTAAAAGGAGATTTTTAATTTTTTGTTCGAATATTTATATAATTAATAATCTATTCGACCCATTATATCATAAGAAACTGACGTTGATATTATGTTTCTCGAATCTTGTTAGACCACTGCTTTGTCAAAAAACATTTCCAGTCACAAATCTGCCACAGGAACATTAATAGAATGCGGTATCAATTCTATGCCATCCCTAGCAACATGCATATCAGTATTTACTAGAAAAGTATCAATTACATCTGCACTTTCTTCAGATTCTTCGCCGTCATTTTCATTCAATCTAATACTTTCATCGGTATCTAAATTATAGCCAATTCATTCTTAGAAAGTTCTATCAAGAAATTAGCAATTTCATCAGGGCATTAGGCCTTTTGTAAGAGTCATCGTTTCATGGTGTTCTCTCTGTTTTAAGTTCAAAAATTGAATGATTTTTTTAGAAGAAATAAGCAAATACTGTTTAACGAAACACTTAGGCATGGCAATTTTAGTATAATTGATTTATTTCTATTGTGAACTCAAAAGCACTGCATTCAAGGTAAAAAAAATTGCGATAGAAGTTTGGGTGATTTGTTTTACTAATGGTATATCTCCTTAGTAGACTATTTTTTGTTGAACGACAGCTTTTTATAATGATAAATTGCCTTGGTATCGAAATGACACCAGTAGACGTTCTAGGTGCTTTAGTTTAAAAATCACTTAACATTAACCTTGAACCACAAAACTTTTTCTCTGTAATCACAAGGAAATATGATTAAAAGTCACGAAAAACTTTCAAATACCCTGCAAAAATGCGGAAAGAACGAAGTCAAGTGGCTCCGGTGTCAAATTGACGCAGATGGATGTTCTAGTGTTAAGGGGTTAATTTTTAGCAGCAGTTTTTATTTGTGTGTGTTATTAATAAAAATAGTGACAAAATAAATATTTAAAATTATAAAGTTAAAAATTTAACTATTTAATAATTTTCTTAATATATGCATTTGTAATAAGTTGGACTTCGGTCAATAATTACAAGTTTTCCTTGATCCTCCGCTAGGCAAACTTCGACAAATTTCCATCCAATAATTTCCATCACTCAGATTCGCGTTTGAAGATGATTTAATCATTTTATTGCTGTGGTTCGACATTAAAATATGTTTGACATAAAATTATATTTTTAAAGTAAAATCAGAAGTCAGAAGATGTTTATAACGAAAAAACATCAAAAAGATAATGGTTAGTTATCACCGTGTCACCATTATTTACATTTTAAAATGCCTTGCTGAAGTCTTCACAAATCACCTTACAATGTTCAAGGGGCATGGAGTTTTCGTATAATGCATTACAAATTTCAATAATCTTTCTTATTCCCTGACCAGAGGGAACCATACCTTCTTTTCCCAGGTCCTGGCTATACTTTTCTTGGTGTTTCGTCTTGAATGGGGCGTTTGTATATCAGATATTTTTTCAATCCTGAGTCAAAATGAACAAGGCATGGGAATGTCACACTCAGACCGTCTTCGTAAATACTCTTTCAAAAGTTTATGACCTAGTTTTCCTAGATATGTGAGCGATGATCTGAATGATTTTGATTCCCATATAGATATTTTGGGTGTTTATTCAAGCTGCATTGATGATTGAATAAAGTAAAGTCATTGGCTAGGCATGCGTCATCCATCAGAACTCCCAAAAACTATCAAATATAACCTAGAAAACACTTGTTTCGAGTTGTTTTCGTATAAAACTAAAAATTACACTATTATAAAAAGGAAAAAATAATTTATAAAAAAAAAATAGTATCTAAGTCATAAAAACTGACGTTGTTGGGTGAGCTGCATCTATCAGATCCCTATCATCCGTAATATGAAGAAATCGCCGTCGTCATTGACACTGAATCCTAGGGTGAGTGACAAAAGTCAAATAGAAAAAGGAGGACGTGTTACAACCCACCATGTGTGGACGTAGCACCAAGTTTATTTTAATTATGCATCTCAGAGATTCGCTCGCCTAACGAAGGGTTAAGACGCATTATTTTCTATACTTAATCCTCTATGTCCCTATATGAACTGTTTTTAATTATATATTTTTCATTACTTTTGGTTTTACACTTTCTCTTTTTCTTTTTAATTCCTGTAATTTTATCTATTCTACTGCAACATGTTTTTCCTCTTATTGAAGAATATATCTACAAATATTTTTTCCTGAAATATGAAATTACGTTCCCTTTATTATTCTGGATTGTTACAGGGACATTTGTATGTTCCATTGTGTTAGTTTTGGTTAGGAACTATTAAGATTGCTTATAAATAATTTTCCATTTTTCAAATGTATTACATATTTCTTCGTAATTTGTTACTATTTGATACATTCATGTCCAAAATTAAGGTCACAAATATTAATCTGTGAAAACTGATCAACATTTTTGCTGTGTTCCTTTGAAATAAGGCACAGATACATATTAAAATGTGAGGAAGATTATAACAACATAACAATATGGAAAAGATTTTAAATTTGATTTAGGATAAGTTATATAAAAAATCATGAATCTGAGATAAATTATTTAACCCTGGAAAAGTTTGGCTATTTTGGAGTGCGATCATCGTTGACCGGTATACAAGTCGTAAGACGATCTGTCATACTGTTTATGCGTGTATCATAAAATGTTTGTGGCAACAAAGTGCATTCTTCCAAAAGCGTGATTTTTAGTTCTTGGAGTTGGGGTTCTATCCTGAAACTAAAATACCGGAACATCCTGAACATGTTCAACAGTATTGAGTTCCAAAGATCTCAAGGGCCAAACCATCTGGCGAATATCCTCCTGTTCATGCAATTCATGAAGAATGTCAGCTCTATGTGACCATGTATTATTATCTATAAAAATTTTAGTTAGGGTCCATAGCAACCAAATCAACTCTCCATAGGCTTTATCTATATAGATCTGTAAGTTGAGATTATCCGCCTCGAAGACGTACTGTAGTAAGCAACTACGTAACATTATTACACCCCACACAAGGATTATTTGCCACAAAATATGTCGGTTTTTGTTTCGTAGATGGGATGAAAGTGAGCTACACTTACTCTCTATCTGAAGACTTGATGAGAATCACTTTATCTGGGTATTCTCTACTTATCTCTGAAAAAAGTTCCTGTTCTCATGGTGTTTGTTCATGACTAATATTTTTGGTTTCACAGTAATCTGTCTTTCTTCTTGGATATGGTGACAGGGACACACAGGATTGGACACAGGCCAAAAAAACAAGTCTCCTTAAGATGTCTGTAGACTGTTGGAATGGACATTCTTCCTCCAGACACAGCAGTATCACTGTCAAGGCTTATGTCATCGTGCGCTTAACTAAAAGTAGGGATCCTATGTAGAGACCGTGGCTGTGTAGGTGCCATATCTTAATTTCCTGGTGACAAAATCACATATTTTGAATCGATTCCACAGCGAGAAGACCATTTTCGGTGCCCCTTGCTTGCAACCACTGAGCTACCTCCGCGTGAGACTGGTCAGATTCAGGTGTGAGAAAGATTCTCCATCTCAAGGAATCATCTAAACCAGGGGTACTCAAAAAAATTTTTCTGCTGGGCCACATACATAGGGCAGCTATTTCACGGTGGGTTGCATCACCAGGAAAAAGAGGGGGAGGAAGGGGAGGGGCAGATTGATCAAAATATTTTAACTGCTGATTTGCTTTTTTTTTAAATTATAAATTTTTATTTATTTTTATTTTTGTAACTAACACTGAATTAGAAGCATTTATGATACACTTCCTTACAGTTTCTATATCAGTAAACGGTTTCATATGATCACCAATAATATCACAAATTTCAAAGGATGTCTTTGTTACCACTGTGGCATTACTACTGACAAAACACATTGTCGCTGTACCAAAGATTATTCAGGAAAGCCTAATTATTACCTCTTGAAACAGAATTTTGAGGAAAAGCGCCATTAAATGATTCATTTTTATCGTTATTTTTTTAAATACAGCACTTTCGCGACAAATCTAACAATTACTGATCCATGTTTGTTTTTCTCTACAAAATAGTCAACCTCCCAATCGTCTTCAAACAATATATTTTCTTCAGATATTTTTCGCTTGCAAGGTATGAAAGACAGCTAAGAATTAGTTCCACCCGTAAAATTGTGACTACTCCACTGTTGTCTGTTATCACTAACCATAACCTTTACAAGTAGAAAAAGGATATAATTTCACAATCGTATCACATTGATAACAAAAAGCAAAATTGATATATTTTATTTCTTGACACCAAATTTTTAATATATTGTTCTTAAATTAAATGAATTTTTCAGACCAATGGGCACTGACCAGGCCACTTAAATAGATTTGGAGGGTCACAAGTTGAGTACCTAAACAATTATGAGAAGTCATGTCAACTGCAAACAGACTAACGTGTTTGCTTTAATGCAATATTCACAAAATTGCAGGTAAAATTTCAATATACTTAAACGACCTCAATCACAGTCAACGGTCTGTGAAAAAACTAACGTTAAGCAACATATTTTCCTAAGCTTAAGGATGATATTGTACAACCCTTGAGGACGGACAGGACGTGAAGGGTAACTGAGGTATCACTTCTTTCTCTAATCTTCCACACCAGCAAACGTAAGGAATTTGACTCTTGGTTAACGTAAGGAACATAAGACACTGAAATAGAGAGCTTGTACTTGCACCAGATCTTAAAACATACGACTCCTCGGAAACAATGTCAACCACACATTCCAGACAACGTACACTGCTGGCCACCGTAAATGCAACACCAAGAAAGACAAGAGATAGAACAACAAAATTTATTTTGTAGATAACATGTTGACCAAGTATCAAATGATTAAATTTATAGACTTCTGTGAAGTGTGGTTCCTGCCAGAATCAGTAGCCACAGTAGCCACCATTGTTGGAGATCACCGCTGCCACACGCCTCGGCATTGATTCATAGAGACTTTGGATGCGTTCCTGGGGTACAGCAGACCAAGCAACTTCCACACGTTGCCAAAGTTGATCTGGTGTGGCAGCTGGGGGTGTAATCTAGGTCAATCGTTGAGCAACTATGGACCACATGTGTTCTATCAGCGGAAGATCAGGAAAGCGAACCAGCGAGGGAAGCAATTCAATCTGGTGATTGACGAAGAAACTTTAGACAATTCGTGTCACATGTGTTTGCGCATTAACCTGTTGAAATATGGCTGTGGTCAAGCCCTGAAGGTAAGAAAGGACAACTTGCTCCAACACTTCGGAGATGTAGCGCTGGCTGTTTAAAATACTGGCAATGCGTACTAGAGGAATGCAAGAGTGATATCCAATACCACCCCATACCATAATACCCGGTGCAGGACCAGTGTGGCGGTGCATAACGCAGCTGTTTAGCATTCTCTCTCCACGGTGTCTCCAGACTCGAATCCGACCATCGCTGTGTTGCAGACCAGATGCGTGAATCGTCAGTAAAGACAATTTCATTCCATACTTCCACCCACATCCTTCTTCCATTGCACCATTTGCGGCGGAGACGTCTGTGGTTTTGCGTCAAGGGTAGACCAAGCAATGGACGTCATGCGGATAGACCACTCTGCTGTAAACGGCGTCGTATGGTACGTGCAGACACTGAATGACGCGTTACAGACTCAATATGCTGTGCCTTGGTTCGTTATGTGACTGAGCGATCCGTCACTGCCATGCGCAATATTTGCCTGTCCTCACGTGAAGTTAAGCACTAAGGTGGGTGCAATCGGCCGCTTCGGTCCGTCGTACTCTCCTGCATCCAACAGTCACATAACCGCATTACAGTTGTTTGGTTTCGTCCAACACGACTACCGATTTCCCTGAAAGATAATCCACACTCTCGGTAGGCCACTATCCTTCCTGTGTCGAACTCGGATACTTGATCAAAAGCTGATCGCTGTTTTCTACGAGACATAATTGATCGTAGTTTGAAAAAACCACAAGTAAAACACAATTGCCGAACTTGAATTCGTCGAAATCTCCCAGCCTTAAATAGCGTTTTGAGGTGGCGCCACAGGCGTGCGCGATGTGTGTCTGCGCTGAAATTCTAATCATTTGCATATCTCACCTCCGCTAATGCATGTTTAAGTTTCATATTATTTGCGTGCCTCCTTCAGGGTGTTGCATTTACGGTGGCCAGCAGTGTATATATGGTGGGAAAACCAAAGGAAAAGTGGCTACAGCATGTTGAATTAAGGAAAATGTCATAAGTTTAAGAAACAATTTTTTAAAATAAAATCTCAAAAATCACCCTTTTAAAAAAATACAAGAATGCCTTAGGAATTGGACGTTCAGGAGCACCATGAAAATGTTGGTGCAATCTCTTATAAGAGAAGGTGGTGTTGACACAAGCTTAACAAAGCGTTAAAAAATAAAATTGACAGCCCCGTGAGGCATCGTATAAGAGACTGTTATTAAATCATAAAAAATATAGCTGTTAATATTTTTTCTTAATTTAAAAATTTGCACAAAGATATGACATATGTAGACTAAAGTTTATCCATTGGTCCTTTAATCCAATTCCTGTAACGTGTATCACAATGAATGAAACTGTGGGTCTTTGTAGGAAAAACTGAAATATATTTTTTTATCATTTCACACCGCAGGTTAAAACTGCAAAAAAAAAAATAAATAAATAAATAAAATAAAATAAAAACTGTTACTAATGCATTGTTCCATCTCGTTGTTAGAATAAAAGGAAATATGTTTTTCTTGAAACTGTAAATTTTTTATAAAACTTTTTTTTTCTTCGTAATACTTGTTTTGGACTTCAGTTTACCTTCAATTTCTTTCTTTCGAAATGTGAGAAAAAATGCAAGTATTTCAGTGCTTTCTTTTTTGAGTGCAAAAGACTAATTTAAAACAAATTGGTGGAATCAGATGTCGCAAAAAGTCTTAAATTCCCATTACAAAGCATACTTGTAATTGGAATGAGGACATATTTGGCATCCAATTATTTTCCTTCGTTTTACAAAAACAACTGAAATTCTTTTAAAAAATAAAAGTAGTTGAAATAAAATAGGATTTTGAATGAAATTCGTCGTAAAAAATCCACTGAATTGCTCTTTTTTTTCGTTAGTTGAGGAAAAAACATTAGAAACATAATCTATGCGATAAAAAAATAAAATATGTGGGAGCGATTTTTGATGACGTGAATTTACAGATAACGCCAAATGGGTGGCGTAGTTGGTTTGTCACTGGCATTCTGTACCCAAGGTTGCGGGTTCGACCCCCACGTCGATGGATTTTCGTAATGTAGAAAATCTACAGCGGCATGGAAAAAATCCCTTGAAGTGACCGTTTGGCTTGGGTGCTCTCGGCGAAATTAAATTCCTAAGTTTAATATCGCATCGTCAGAGCTCAGGTGCCTTCATCTGGGGAGGAAACTGGGCGTCAAAATTACTTGCGGTAAATAGTATCGCCTATACGGTGCCGCACTAAAAAGTGATACCAACTCCTGGGGAATGAACTAGGTCTGCAAAGGTGAAATACCAATACGCAGCCCCGTTGGAAAAAAATTAGAGATAACAAAAGAGCCGATTATTACCTTGTTCAAAATTTAAATTGCTAAATGTTATAAAATGAGAGAAAAATATTACAAATTTCCAAAAATAAGAAAATGTTTTTCGAAAATTGTTTTCCGTGGATCCACATTTTAATAAATGAAATATTGTACACTGCAAAGGTGAACTAGGTCTGCAAAGGTAGAAATACCAATACGCAGCCCCGTTGGAAAAAAAAAATTAGAGATAACAAAAGAGCCGATTATTACCTTGCTCAAAATTTAAATTGCTAAAAATAATTGTTATAAGTATTTCTTTTTAAAATGTTATAAAATGAGAGCAAAATATTACAAATTTCCAAAAATAAGAAAATGTTTTTCGAAAATTGTTTTCCGTGGATCCACATTTTAATAAATGAAATATTGTACACTACAAAGGTGAACTAGGTCTGCAAAGGTAGAAATACCAATACGCAGCACCGTTGGGGGAAAAAAATTAGAGATAACAAAAGAGCCGATTATTACCTTGCTCAAAATTTAAATTGCTAAAAATAATTGTTATAAGTATTTCTTTTTAAAATGTTATAAAATGAGAGCAAAATATTACAAATTTCCAAAAATAAGAAAATGTTTTTCGAAAATTGTTTTCCGTGGATCCACATTTTAATAAATGAAATATTGTACACTGCAAAGGTGAACTAGGTCTGCAAAGGTAGAAATACCAATACGCAGCCCCGTTGGAAAAAAAAAATTAGAGATAACAAAAGAGCCGATTATTACCTTGCTCAAAATTTAAATTGCTAAAAATATTTGTGTTATAAGTATTTCTTTTTAAAATGTTATAAAATGAGAGCAAAATATTACAAATTTCCAAAAATAAGAAAATGTTTTTCGAAAATTGTTTTCCGTGGATCCACATTTTAATAAATGAAATATTGTACACTGCAAAGGTGAACTAGGTCTGCAGAGGTAGAAATACCAATACGCATCCCCGTTGGAAAAAAAAAATTAGAGATAACAAAAGAGCCGATTATTACCTTGCTCAAAATTTAAATTGCTAAAAATAATTGTTATAAGTATTTCTTTTTGAAATGTTATAAAATGAGAGCAAAATATTACAAATTTCCAAAAATAAGAAAATGTTTTTCGAAAATTGTATTCCGTGGATCCACATTTTATTAAATGAAGTATTGTACACTGCTGTTTCTAAAAAATGCAACACCATGAAGGAATCATCAGAATTAAATGAACTTTGCAGCAAGTATGAATTATAGGATGTTACGTAAAATAGTAAAATTTCAGAGCCACCGCGCATGCGTGACGTGCGCAGCGCCGTCTGAACTGATGCTGGGAGCGTATAAATAGCGTGCTTTACCGGTTTTTGAAAATAGTTAATGATTATTTGTAAGTGGTGAATGTTTAGTGAGTCCCAAGTATGCCTCCACGACGAAATGAGGAGAAATTTCAACAACTTACGGAATTTAAACGAGAGAGAATTATCGGAATTAGCGAGAAGGAGGATTTTCCTATCGCGCAATAGGAACTCGTGTACAGCAGAGCAGATCCACAGTGATGCGAGTTTGGTGGACCACCGAGCACCGAACAACTCGAAAAACTGGCAGTGGAGGACGGAAGGTTACGTCAAAGCGCAATGATCGACATTTGCTCGGCATGATGGTGAATGACCATACATCTTCCTCCAGGCAGTTGGCAGCACGTTGGTCTACTGCTACAGGTGTACTAATGTCGGCTTCGTGAATTCGTCTACTTCTGCTACACCATGCATTGCGTGCAAGGGTACCTTTATACAGTATCCCCCTCACGACAAACCATCGATGACTGCGTCTTTAATGGGCTCATGAGCACAGAGACTGGCAAGCTGATTTGCACCTAGTTGTCTATTCAGATGAATAACGCTTCAATTTGTGTAACCATGATGGCCACATTCTAGTTAGACGTTATGTTGGTGAACACTGACTTCCAGAGTGCGTTATCAAACGATATATCAGCCAGGAGTTATAGTTTGGGGTGCGATTTCGTATCCTGGACGATCTAATTTGCTACAAATTGAGGGTGATCTCAATAGCAACAGGTACGCCCGTGAAGTGCTGCAAGCAGACATTCAGAATCTGTTTGACTGCTTGCCACGTCGTATAGTAGCACTTATTGCACCTCGGGATGGCTACACCAAAAACTTTTTTCGGACACTTAATTGTTTTTGTTTGGCTTCTAAAATTTCGTCATTTACTTGTTCTAATAAAAGTCGTTTGTGCTTTAAATTTCATTTAATTCTGATGATTCCTTCATGGTGTAGCTTTTTTTACAAACAGTAGTTTATATGTAAAAGTAAAAAAATAATAATAGTATTCATATATTGAATTTAAGTTATTGTGAATGAGTAAGTAAATATTTACGTCACAATAAGCAGTTGCACTAAGACTTTTGTTAACGGACCTCGTAATTTTGAGCCATAATCAAATGAGAGCTAGCACCCTCTTTTCCATACTTCAACACCATACCAACAGGGGGACGCTTGAGCTTCGACTGATTTAACATGTTTAGCTCCCCACTATATGGCGGGTGTTCAGCAGTACTACCGTTACCTTGACTACTTGGCTAACTCCTAGGCCTCTAAATTATTGTAAGAGTTGAATAGAGCATTTTAAAACCTTTGGGAAGTACAAAAGTTTAATCTGTACAATTGTATTCATTTTAAGACTTTACTTAGATAGGTTACAAACGGTTGCAGCTTCAGTAAAGAATCCTAATTAAATTTATCGCGGCGTTTCCTTTATTTAAATTTAATGTCAATACAATTAGGAAATTTAAGATTAAAACTTGAAAATAAGTTTGTTTTCAAATCTGTTAAAATATATTAACACGCAATATTTACATATATTTCCAAGCTCTGTGCCGTAAGAAAAATCTTCTTTCCAAAATGAACTACAAAACTAAAGAGAAGTTTCGTCAAAACTCTCTCCAAGTAACTATAACTTTCATTCTAACCAACATCATTTACAGTCACGGAAGTTCTTTCCACTTTTTTTCTTTTGCCACCGTTTTTCCTTAATCGCCATTTTTATACTTTTAACAACTACGAGTGACACCAGGTGTCACTTCTCACTGTCCCCGACTAACAGTCATCCATTATAATCATGTCTCCTTAGAACATATTTTAAGTACAAAGTTGTAAAGAATGAATAAAATTCCCCTCAAAGTGTGAGAGTTAGTTTCTTCAAGTTTGTTTTCAGATTACGTGCATTTTGTTAGTAAATTCACGTTATGCTGTAGTAATTCTCAAGTTTTTTCACCAATCTTTTTAATAACTATTGGCTTATATTTTTACTCTTCATGGTGATCTATTGTATTAATATAATGGTAATTTTATTTCTGAAATATAAATTCTTTTATTAGATTAGAAAGAAAAAAAAAATGCTTTCGCTTACTTTCGCACCCAATTCGATACACTTATTCAGACAAAAGAGTTGAGCCTTTTCTTAAGAACCTAAATACCAAATGAAATTAACCCGTTTAAAGTCTGATTATTAGTAATATATCCTAAATTTATTCATATATTACGTTAAGAAAATCAATTTCGATTCAGACAATGTTAAAGGGAGAAAATATTCGAGTCTTCTGGATAGAGGAGGTATAAAAGTGTCCACAGATATTGTAATAAAAATCATTTCAACGCAACATTTTTTTTAAAATTTGTTAATATCGAAAAAATTGGATTCAAAATATCTTAAAGTTGATTAACAATTGTCTTGCTTTACAAACATATCTTGAACTACATCAATTGTGGAATGTCTTGCATTCGTTTCATTCATCTTCTGTAAACTATAACACACCTGCATTTTCATATTTTTAAAACATATTCATTACATTCGGAATATGTGCTTAAATAATTATTCAAAATAGTAGAGTGAAGAAATTTTAACGGCGAAGGATAATCGAAAAATATGAAGAAATTTAAGGCCAATTAAGTTAATGTTTGCTTTTTATATTTCCCTGTTTTATTTATTTAAATATTCAATTATCGATAAGTATTTAATTCAATGTGTGCATATACTTCCTTATAATTCGTTTTATTATACTCTATAGAGAATGGATGTAGCATGAAATACTACAGAATCCTTTGGGTTTAACGGTCGGAGAAATGTATGGAGCGAAATGTAGAACAGAAAATGGGACAAATAATTCTTAATGGTTTCTATTTATATTTCACTAAATCCAAGTGTATTTTTTTAGATATTTTAAATAATTTTGAATTTATAAAGTATTTAAAACCTATTTCACCTTCCAAAAAACTATTGTTTCCTTCTTAGAATACAATTAATTCACAAATAGGATTGTATATTTTGCAAAAAGTATGAGTACAGACATATGAACAATTAATTTAATATGACAATACTACTATCCTCTTGTTTTCTATTCACCGAACTGATGCCTGAAATAACAATTCAAGTTTTGACTTCTATCGTGTAATCATAAGCACACTCACTTTTTAATTTGAGAAACTGGTTCCGATTTTCTATAAATAATCCTATACGAATAGGAATGTTGTATTAAATATTGCGAAAAAAATATGTGTTTTTTAAAAACAATTAAGGATTCGCTACTCGACATCGATGACAACATTCTTATATTATCACACAAATATAAATAATTAATTACATTAATCAAGGACAATAAAATGTTTTACTTTTGTTCCATTTACTAATTATTTTGATTCATTGGTATCTGAAAATTTTTGGACTATTAATGCTCTAAGAAACTTTAGTTTAACTTTGAGTTAGTATTTTTATCCCATATCCCTTATACATTCATGCTCTTAAGTCAGAATTTTTACTGAAACATCGGCTATACCTAACAGCCTAATCTTTCTCAGAGTATCATAATCATTCAGCAGGGAGAAAAGGCAATTGATACGTCATTACACTTGATGGGCAATAGGGAATACAATTCACGTCATTTCCTCGAAAGCATTCAGATCGTATGGTGTTAAGACTGTACATCGTCGAATCAAATAAGAATTCGCAGAAATGGTAATTCGGTTTTTCCAGAAATACATTTCCATTCGTTGCTTGATAATAAAAATTGGGTTTTTGATTAGCTTTTTGAAAAATAACGCTCAAATATTAAGATAACTACAGGACATTTACACAATTTATAGACAACAAATATACTTTAAATCAAATAATATAAGGGAAATTTATAAAGTATCTCAATTTATTGTGATGGAGTATAAAGACAGTGCCGGAGGGAAATAAAATCATATGCAAATTATCTTATAAAATTGAAAGCACGGAAGGAAACACTTGATTAACACTAGAAAGACTGAAACTTTGTATATACCTATATTGCCCCAAAAGCAGTCAAAATGACAACTTGAGAAATAATAACTAATGTGTACAGAAATTTGTTTAAAATTTATTTTTAATATTTTTATAGTATTTCTAGTCATATAACAAGTTATTAGTAAACATTAACAATAAAAAAAGTACTTAAATTGAAAAAAATCATTTATGCATTATTATTTGTACATTTTATGCAAATGAAAGAGGAAATAGTTTTATGTGTTATGTTCCACGAACATAATTTTGATATTTTTCACATATACTATCTGTTTTGTTGTTGTGGCAAAGTCATACTTGACAAATTTTACGATTGTTAGAGAGGGAGTGAATATTAACGTTACACTGGCATGCTACACAAGGGCCTTTGGTGACGGACCTCGTAATTTTGAACCATGGCCAAGTGACGAGGACGACACCTGAGTTGGCACCCCATCTCCTAACTACCATACCACACCAACGGGAGGACGTTTGAGCTCTCGACAGAATTAACGTGCGTCCTACCCCTACATGGCAGGCTTCAGTGGTACTGGGCTTGAACTCATGACACGTCAGCCATCTTCCGATCCCTTGATCACTTGTCTACCGCGGCCTTGCGATTGTTAGAATGGGTTGCATTTGATGTTGTTGCAATTGATCTTTTTGGATCTTCATGTTCTGAGGAATTTTTCTGTCTTGCAGCTCTGCATTCGGTGGATAGTTTTTCTTCTAATTGTATTCCTGTTGTTTCCTTGTAAAGGATCCAAGCATTTAGAGCAGCCAAATCAAAATATTGAAAAATATTTGGAGTTGCCTTCTAAGATCTTTTAATATATACATTCTGGCCATTTGATCCGCCATTTGAACACCAATTTTGTACTGTTATAAAATTTAATAGATTCCAATACCATTGTTTTATTACTTTTATCAATCTTCACGAATTTACGCTTAGAATTTAGAACAGCTACTCTTTTATTTGGTTTGATTCTATATATTGTAAGATCACAATTCTTTGTTTTATATAGCAGAGTGGAAAATCGAGGCATGTTAACTTTCATTTGTTCGGCTACTTCGGTAAATTCTCTTTGTTTTCTTATAATAGTTCCACCTAGAGTTGTTTCTTTTTGGCCAACAATTTTGTCTTGAGTGACATGCTAGTGAAAAAATTATCAGTCGTGATATTCCTTCCTCAGCTTGTGCATGGCTCGACAAGTTTCAGAACAACGTGTTCACTGAGAAGCATTGAAGATGGCAGGGTTTTCCATCTTTCCCTAAATAAGGAAAACCATTCAAAACATATTTAGCTACTACCATCTGATGTAAACCAGAATTTAATGACACATTTGTTTGGTTTATTAGAAATATACTGCGTAAACTTGCCCTTGGCTTTTGACGGAAATAATTGCTCGTCAAATGTTATATTTTACCCAGGTTGATAGCAAGCTTCACAATTTTCAATGAACGGTCCCATATTTCCGAAACCAAGACAAATTCATTTGTTTGTAGGCACCTACTTTTTTCGATTATTTTGCCAAAACGAATAAAACGTAAAATTCGCTTAAACTTTTCACTGGCCATAATTTTTTTTTTAAAAATCGGGACCCCACTTTGCTGACCATAAATAACTCAGTTATAATTTTTTTTGCCTCGAGCATATAAAATCCCAATAAATGCGAATATTTCTGGTAATGCTGTTGTCCAATCGTACCCCAAAATTCAGCCACCTTTCTTCTTCTAAACACTTTTTTATATGTTTGGCAATACAGTTATCCATTATCAACGAGAATGCAATGATAAAATTATCGGTCCTGTTCCTTATTGCGAAGCCGGTTGGCCCTTTCACACCCTTGAAAATACAAGCAGATGGTAACCTTCCAGGAATACTACGTAAGTCAAATTTCAACCACACAGTGCCATCGGCATCTGTTTTGGTCTCCTGAAAGTTGTTTTCAGTTTCTTCATCAGAGACTGAACTACTCAGAGCTTACATCTTTTCCTAGGCATATTGATGACACTTTCATTTTCATCGTTGAGGATCGACTCTTAATCTCTATCTTCAGCTTCAGATGTTTCACTTTGAATATAATTTGCTTCATCTTTTGATGCAAGTTCGGAATTTAATGCATCTGATTCTATATCGGAGCACTCTTGCCTTATGTTCCTAAGATTTTCCAATAATTATCTTTTATTCGACATTTATTTCATGAATTTAGTGTGGAAAAGAAATAAAATAAACAACTTGCTAGAACAAGTATCACGGCATAGATATTCGAATAACAAGTACTTTTTTAGCTTATTCAACAACCGCAACTTATCGAGTATACGTCCAAATCGACAATTTATCATGTACTTGTATGAGATCATATGTGACGGTAAGGAAATATATATACATAAAATGTTATTTCAATTCATAGTCAAACTGGTCATATAAGTAATTTACTTAATTCAATAATAAAAGTCATTTGATTATTTAAAATTTTCCAAGAATTAAAAACGACTGCTTCTGGGCAATATATGTATAACACGTATATAAGATACACTGCTGGCTACCGTAAATGCAACACCCTGAAGGAAGGAATCAAATAACGTGAAATTTACAACATGCTTTAGCGGAGGGGAGGTATGCAAATGATTAGAATTTCAGCGCAGACACACATCACGCACGCCTGTGGCGCCACCTCAAAGCGCTATTTAAGGCTTGGAGATTTTGACGATTTCCAGTTCAGCAATTGTGTTTTTTTTTGTGTGGATTTTTCAAAAAGCCATCAGTTATGTCTCGTAGAAAACAGTGATCAGCTTTTGGTCAAGTATCCAAGTTCGACAGAGGAAGGATAGTGGCCTACCGAGATTGTGGATTATCTTAATCGGATCTGTGGATTATCAGGAAATCGGTAGTCGCGTGTTGGACGAAACCAAACAACTGTAATGAGCATAAGCGATCGTTGAATGCAGGAGGGTATGACGGACCTACGTGGTCGATCGCGTCCACCTCAGTGCACCACTTCACGTGAGGACAGGCAAATTGTGCACATGGCAGTGACGGATCACTCAATCACATCACGAACCATAGCAAAGCACATTGAGTCTGTAACGGATCATTTAGTGTCTGCGCGTACTATTCGACGCCGTTTACAGCAGAGTGGTCTGTCCGCAAGACGTCCATTGCCTGGTCTACCCTTGACGGAAAACCACAGACGTCTCCACCGCCAATGGAGCGGCTGAAGAAGGATGTGGGTGGCAGAAAGGAATGAAGTTATCTTCACTGACGAGTCGCACATCTGTCTGCAACACCACGATGATCGGATTCGAGTCTGGAGACACCGTGGGGAGAGGATGCTGAACAGCTGCGTTATGCACCGCCACACTGGTCTTGTACCGAATATTATGATATGGGGCGGTATTGGATATCACTCTCGCACTCCTCTAGTACGCATTGCCGGTACTTTAAACATCCAGCGCTACATTTCCGAGGTATTGGAGCCAGTTGTCCTTCCTTATCTTCAGTGCTCGGCCACATCCATATTTCACACGTGGCACGCATTGTCCAAAGGTTCTTCGTCAATCACTAGATTGAATTGCTTCCCTGGCGTCTCGCTCTCCGGATCTTTCGCCTATAGAAAACATGTGGTCCATGGTTGCTCAACGATTGACCAAGATTATACCCCCAGCAGCCACATCAAATCAACTTCGGCAACGTGTGGAAGCTGCCTGGTCTACTGTACCCCAAGAACACATCCAAAATCTCTTTGAATGAATGCCGAGACGTATTGTTAATAAACCGAGAATGAATGTTAATAAACATGCTTGAGTTTTCAAATATGTTTATATTCCAAAAATTTCAATTATATTTTGTATTTAACACATTCACTTATTTTATTTTTATCTTTAACTGATTTGGATTATTTGTTTGAAAAAGTTGCCGTATTTCTTAGTTTATTATATGACAAAAAATTCATGTCTGTAATTCATCTATAGGATGTGGAGATCTCTTTTGCCATTTATCTTAACAAGCAAAAATACAGCATTAAGAAAACGTAATAATTGGCACGAAGGGAATTTATTTCTAGCTGAAATGTTAAAAATGGTGCAAGGCGTGTACCTGTGAGTAAGCCGACCAGAGGTTCAAAAATCAGTATCCCGCAAAACGCATACCTAAATGCCTAAAATCAGAAGCTGTTTTCTTTTTAGTGAGTAATTATGAAATGAAACACTAGATGGTAGCACAGGAGATTATTTTTATTACACCTCCATACATGGTGAATCTAGCTAAAATTTCCCCTCATAAATCACAACCACTAATAAAGGGTTACAGTGCAAGCGTCAAGTATAATCGCCATTTCAAATACAGACTGCCGATGGTGACAACGGAAAAACGTTCCAAATGAATGCATCTTGGGATGTGTATAAACAACATTGGACAATTTTTTTTTAAATATCACTCGAAAAGGTCCTAGATAGCTAAGAGAATTTCCATCTAGGAGAAGAGAGTATTTTTTAAATAACACTTTTTTCTCTGCTGAAAATTGGAAGTAGCAAAAATAAAAACACTCTGACCCATGAAGGCATTTCTTTTTAGCTCAGTTGTTAAAGGCAAGGTAAAGCACATGTGTACATATGGATTGGTAGATTAATAATCCATATTTAAAAACAAAAAAATATAATATAAGACAAATAGAATTGTTATACAGCAACGTTGCCTAAAAACCTATATAATTGCTTTAAAAAGACACAGAACATATAAAAGCAAGAATTTTTTTTTTCAAAAAAAATTTTTTTAAGTTGATATTTACAATTGTAATGATGGTTGGGTTTCCCCAGCCATCACTGTGTGAGAGTTTGAAGGTAAACTATAGCTATAGTCAAAACAACGCAATTTATTTACAATTCTCAACAACAACACAAATTCAACAACCCACGTTAAGAAATGCACCAATTGATAAATATGAGAGCAATAGCGAAGTAGACGAGATAGTTGAAGATATAATAGTAAACCGAATCACTTACACTTAGCCACCCAGGCAATACACTTTCTTATATTTGAAAAAAATTTCTAAAGTAATCTAATCCATACCGACCGAACCTAATTTAACAACTAATTGACCGAATTGCCAATCGAAATATTAATCAAATAACACTGGGCAACAAAAAAGAAACATTTTTTTGTCTCAGAAAGAAAAATATGTGATTCTGATAGCATTTCTTCTCCTAAATTCAAATAAGATATTGATTTTTCTTCATCACGCAAGGTTTTCGAGAGGCAGGCATGTATAATTTGAAACACTTTAATACTTTCTACATTCTTAAGCACACAATATTCGAACATTCGAACTCACCTAGAAATTAAGAAATCTCGATTTTCTTCTATATTTCGCCTGTCGAGTATCACTCTTGATGGTCCAACAATAATCGGCCACCATATTAGCATTCCATTTGCCTTGATATCTCTTTTCAATCGCTGAAATCTCCTGATGAAAGCGTTCCCCGTGCTTATCGCTCACTGCACCAAGATTTTCCGGGAAGGAATCTAACTACGAGTGCAGGAAGTGTAATTTTAAGGACATATTACAGCCCAAATTTTTTAAGATATAATAAGATCATGAACAATATCACGGTAATTTTAAACCTTTAGATTTCCCAAAAAACTGTGAGATCCATTTTTGAATGCTTGCCAAGCTGGTTTCTCCAGTGGATTTTATAGTTCCTCAAACTTCTCATCATGCATTAGTGATCGTATTTGTGGACCCACAAATATCCTTTCTTTAATTTTTACTTCACTACTTTTAGGAAACTTCTGTTTTAAGTACATGAAACCAGGAGTATTGCCCATGGCTTTCACGAAATTCTTCATTAATCCTAGTTTGATATGTAACAAAGGTAGATACACATTTTTAGGATTACACAATGCGTCATGTTTCACATTTTTTTTTCTGTCCAGAAATGAATGATTCGCGTTTAGGCCCTTTTTTTCTGACGTAATGGTTTTTTCTGTCCCTACTATCCCAAAGACGCAAAAAACAACAGTACTTTTTGCAACCAAACTGCAGACCAAGAATAAGTGTAATTACCTTCAAATCACCACAAATATTCCATTCATACACTGCATATTGAAGCTTTACCAATATAAATTGAAAGTTTTCATGTGTTTCTTTCATACTAGCAGAGTGAGCCTTAGGTATTGATGAGAATTTATTTCCACTATGCAGAAGCACTGCTTTTAAACTTGCTTTGGAGGAATCAATGAACAAGTGCCATTCTATAGGGTTATGTTTAATACCAAATGTCTCCCAAAAGAGAAGAAATTCCATTACAAAACACTAAGCCATTTTCTACAGGAAACTAATCTTTACGTTGAGAATGACGACTACAATAAGTACATATCTTTGTATTCTTTTGAAGAAGATTCCATTCTTTTAGCCGGGAATCAAGCATTTCAGACTGTTTTTTGGATAACTGACTCTTGTATGAGATCGTTAAGATCCTCTTGAGTCAATAAATGGGGCTCAGATGAACAGCTTGGTTCAAAAGTTGTATCACCACAAACTGTTTCTTCTTCTTCCTTACTTCTATCGGAATCTGAGCTCTCTTCATCTAATGTCACATGTTCTGGAGACTTTGGTATGGGCAATTCTTCGCTGTGTGGAACTGGTCTCATTGCATATTGCAAATCAGGGTACACCTCTGTATATGTTTTAATTTTGTCGTAATCCCTTTAATGTTTGTTAAGCAGAAATAACAGTCAGAGGAGTGATCTTTGGGTTCCCTCCAAATCATAGGGATAGCAAATGGCGTCCGGCATGGGACATTCTTCCATGCAGTGAGAAGCCTACTACACGAAAAACAACAGATATGTGGGGCCCAGGTCCTTTTTTGATCCGCCACTTTACACACAAAATAAAGTTCATAACCCTTTTTTACTAATGGAGTAAGGTTTCGCATTTGGGACTTGAGCGTCACTTCACCACATATGTAACAAAAGTTGTTATGATGATTTAAACAACCTCTATGCATTTTGTAACTAAAAACAAATTAAATGAAATAAATTTATAAATACTTAACGTACAACAATCCAGACACAAAGCACAATTACATGTGTTTACTGGTTCACTACTATCTCACGACTGACATCGTTCTAATGAATGAAAGCTAGTCTAGACCATGCCTGTGCCTGTCTGTTGTGTCTTGTGCCAAAGTGTCTGTACATGTCTGAACTTGCACAACAGTAGCAATGATACCATTTGAATTAGTTCATGTGGTTCCATCACATTTACAACGCTCTAGGAGTTTTTATTTTACAATGGACAAATGGTCGTTTATTAAAAAAATATTTAAATACATTAATTGAAATTAAAATTTTAAAAAAACTGTGGGTGATGGAGAAATTTCGAATACATATTTGAAAACACAATAAAAAACTGCATTAAGTACACCTATTGGTACTCAAGAGACAAAAATCATGTTGACCAATGTAATCTACGAAGTGCTCTCGCCCAGCTTTACGTTATCTTACGTTAAACTTCAATACTATCCTTGAGATTCTAACTTTTCTCTCTCTCTCTCTTAAATGCGAAAGCTAATGCTTAAATACCTGACATAATTTACATATATCGCGTCTTCTTCTTCGCGAGGAAGTTTTCAATTATATAATATTTAAAGAAAGTAATTCCCCAAGAGGATTATTAGGAAAAACGTGACTAGACCCGTAACACAATTATCTATCGGTAGCCATTATATGAATCAAGTTGGATCATCAATTATTTAGTGTTCCTTCAATTTTAAGAAGCTTAAGTACCCATTTTTATGCATTTAAGCTGCTTTTTTCAGCTTTTACATTTATTCTATAATGCTTTTAGTATTTATAATGGTTATTGTGGTCTTCATTTTATCTGAAAGGCACAATGTATTGTAAACAAGCTAGGTAAACACGTTCTTTGCAAAGAAGAATTGAAGAAAAATCTAGTTTGAAGAATTAAAAAAATTCCCATAACGTCATTTTTTTTTAAATTTTAGTTTTGAATAATTTTAAGTAAACTAAAAATTTATTAGACGGAAAAACCATTTACATACTGATATTTTAGTTTACCTTGAAATGTGTGTTGCTATAAATCTTTCATATTATATATATATTACAAAAATATACAAAAAATAGTTATATACTTAAGATAACTATAGTCATGATAGAATAGTTTTAGCCACAGAAATACTAGAGCAAACTCCTGTGGCCCTTATATATATATATATATATATATATATATATATATAAATTCTAAAATATTTACGAAAATATGTACATAAAATATACTCTTTCACCTCTAAATTTCAATAAAAAAAATAGTAGATTCAATTAAATTTAATTTTAACTTGGTTTTTTTTTTTAGAATTTTTAAATTTTTCCCTCAAATGTTTCCTTGTCAAATATAAAATAAAAATTATAAATCTAAAAAAAAAGTAATGTGTAAAAAAGAAAAGTGACTGCTAAAAGATATCTAAAGTGACGTCTCCAAATGAAATAATTGTTTCCTAAACATGACAGAGAACGATTTTTCAATATTTTCTCGCATTCTTATATCATTTGGTCTGTACATACACACAGAGAGTTCCTCTCTCAATGGTGCAAATGACGATTTTACAAAAATAATTCATTAAAAGGGTTTGAAGGTTTTCTTCAGAATTTTTTCGGTGGAAGCATGCTTTTGGCTAACTCGAAACATTACCCAAGTCCCTGCAATATTTTGGAGCTACACGAACAACGTTGGATATATCTGCATAGTTTCCAAACAAATATACTAACATTCAAATTTGTATATAACATCCATTTTTTGACTACTTACTAAAAAGTATGTGAGTGCTGTGTGTGATTCCCACATTTTTAATTATTTAGGGAGTCTATTTTAAAATTTCCATTATTAAAAATTTATTTTTAACAATTTTAACAATTTAAATATTTTTAAAAAATTAAATACTTTTAATACTTTAAATATTTTTAATAATTTAAATTTGTTTTTAAAAAAAATTTAAAATGTCATTGGAAGTAGCTTAATTCAGCCCCTTCTCTTCTAATCATAATAAAACTAAATTACTCACAAATTACATTTTTAAATGCATGTATAAGTATAAGAAGAAAATTTACAATAATTGTTCATACCTAAAATTGCTATAATCAGCATTTTTAATATTGGGAAGAAAAGGCGAAATATTTTTATAATTCTAAAATTATGAAATTTCTTTATATACTTTTTGTATAAATCAAACAAAAATAAAAGTATAGTTATCTTTGTTTCATAGATATGGAGCAACGTGTAGAAATTTTAGAACTTAGCATGCTTTCATTCTTTATAAATTACTTCGAAATAATAAACGTGAGACAACCTTATTTTATTTTTAAGACGAAAACGACGGAAATTTCGGGACACATTTAATTTTTTGCGATTTTTTTTTTTTTTTTTGAAAGCAGAAGGAAAGATTGACGAAAGTAACTTAAAAGTAGAGTGTCGCTCCATTATTCCCAGTCATGAATCTTTTACGTGAAAGCGTTCAAGCAAAAAAGTAAGTATTAAACAGTTTTTGATGAAAGATTTTTCTGATCTTGGCATTTTGAATGATGAAGTAAGAATGATATTGTGAAATTTATTTCATGCGCAAGTAATCACCGGATAATTTTGGCAGACACAAAATTTTTTTTAGATGTAGAATAAATAAAGGTGTTATAGAGTAAATTTATTCAGAAATAAACTCCAATGAAAAATGTTCACTACTCCTTTAATTGCCTTAATGTGTTTTCTTGCCCTTAAACGAATAAACTGACTTTTCAGAGGCTGATTAAAATATATTTCATTTAGTTACTAAATTGCTTTTTAGTGTGCATTAATATATAAATGTCTTTAAGGAGACTTGGCACCATTTGCACAATTTTTTTTTACTTAAGTATTTAAAAATTATATTTTAGCATTTTATATAATGTTTCTATTCAAGAAAATGATACGAGACGAAGTTTTGCAAATTTTATTCACACAATTTTGAAACTTAATTTTTTTTTACAAAATTTGGAAACTTTTAAAATTGTACTCTTTTTGCAACTATTTAATTTGTGGCCTGAGAAATTAATTATTAAGGATGATTTAAACTTTAGGGATCAATTTTACAAACTCTTAATTAGTTTTTGAGGAAAAAAAATAAAATGTTGAGATATGTATAATAAAAATAAATAAAAAAGCAAATCTTCTACATTAATTTTTTTTAAAAAAAGTATTAAATTTACAGCAATGGATCTCTAATTTTCTTACATGCATTACATATAACACAAAAGAAAAAATGGAAGTGAGTGGAAAATAAGAGTGTAAAAGAAGCATTCTGAATGCGAAAAAATTTAAACTGAGAAAAACTCTTTTATAGTTTATAATTCTAAAAAAAATATTTTAAGCAAAATAAAAATAAAATATCTTTTTAAAATACTTGCTACATATCTTTTCTTAAAAATAGCATTTTCATATTGTTTCAACTCATTTATTTTATAAATTATTCTTTTTAGTGAATTTTAAATTTATAAGAAAACTCAAGGAAAATGTTAAAAAAAAATTTTTTTTGTCATAACAGAGAAGTTTTTTTCTTTACCTAATATTGAAACTATTATATTTTTATGAAAAACATATGATGAATTGTACTGAAATAATAAAATAATTAACATAATATTCCTTAATTAAAAAATTTTGCGTGCACACAACTCAAAAAAAAATTACATTAATGTAATGCTTCAAAAATATTCTGCTTTATTTCTAACGCCCTCTTTCTATTAGTTATTATTTCATTTTTTAAAGTATCTTTTGTTTATAGAAAAGCTTTTTTTAGCCTTTTTATCTAATTTGGCAGAGTGGTCAAATTCCCAAATTTGTTCATTTACATTTTTTGAATTGATTTATTTCCCAAATTCTAATTTTCAGACAAACAAAAGTGATATATCAATCGAAAGATAATAATACATAGAATGTAACTAAGTAAAATAAAAAATATGTTATTTTTAAGGTTCTGTGTCCCCTATGATAACAAAATATTGTCTAAGGAAACATCATTATAAACAATCGCAATTAGAGTAAACTGTTCAATGGCCATGGATTTCTTGACCATGACCATTAGGCTACTTTGACCATGAAAATAACTGTAAAGTTTGTGAATTTTCGTATTGTAAACTGATAATGTATGTTTATGCGTGCGTGGAAACTAGGAAACAATGTCATATTTCTACAATTAAAAATAAACCGATTGGTATTCAAGTATTCCAAAATATATGTGATAGAAATTTTTTATAAGTGATTGAAATGCTCGTTTGTCACTAAAGTATGCCACTTTAAAATAACCTTCGCATATCTCTTAGCTCTAAAGGAACTTATTAGTGGTGTTAAGTTACTACACAATGTATTTCAAAATTCATTTAGCAATACTAAGTTAAGAACAAGTTTAATAGTTACCAGTGACCCCATGGACTTATATATAAATTGTCTACAGAAATCAACATTTTATTTTGATAGTTCATACGGTTTATAATTAATCCCGAAACTGTCGATTAAAAGTTACGAGATTCGCATCCCAATGCCTGTGTTTTCCACGTAAGCGTAAGATTGAGATGTATTGGGGAGAGGGAGTGAAAAGGAATAAATGAATTAACCCTTCCATGAAATAAGTAAATCCTTCGCAACCACAATGTCAAGGTCATTTTATTACATTACAAAGCTCCTTCAGAATAATTTTATGAATGGCAGTGCACCGAAAATATTAAAGTTCGGAAAGATATATATACACTCATGGAAAAAATAAATTAGCGCACCAAGAAATAACAAATCTTGGATCGTAACAAAACTTGGCATGAAGCTACATGTTGGAGAGATATGCAAACCATTAGAAATGCAGCTTGATTGCGCATTACGTATAACCAGTAGAGAGCGTTTAACGTCGTTATCCGTGGAGTATAAAACCGATAACCAAAGCTTGTTTGAGTGTTCTGAATCGTGTGCAAAGGAAGAGCTCAGGTAGACATGACATTACGCCATTTTCGAAAACAATATGAGCAGCTGTCGCAGTTTTATAGGGGAAGAATCATTGGCATTATGGGAGCTGGGTGACCACCACATCGTAAGAAATGCACGCGTACAGTCAACTGCTTCATCGGCCGTCATCCAGGCACCGGTAGCCCCTTCACTAGTGGAACCTGTGTCTTCTCGAACCATACGAAGGTGCCTCGCTGAAGGACATTTGGGATCATCGCGCCCCTTAAATGTGCTGCCCTCGATGCCCACTTATCGACACCTCAGTTTGGAGTGGTGCCGCGCAAGAGGAATCTGGACTGCAGCGGAAAGGAACCAGGTCGTCTTTAGGGACGAATCCAGATTCAATCTCAGCAGTGATGACAATCGTGTTTGTGTGGAGACCCCATGGTGAACGCCTCAATCCTGCCTTTGCTTTACAGGGACACGCCGAGCCCAGAGCTGGTGTGATGGTATGGGGTGTCATTGCCTATACAATACACGGTGACCCCTAGTATTGATCCGTGGCACCATGACAGCCCAGCGGTATGTCCGTGACATCCTGCAATCACATTTGTTTCCACTCACGCAAGGACTCCCAGAAGCCATTTTCAACAAGACAATGCTTGGCCTCACATGACAATGGTGTCACAAGACTGTCTCCACACTGTTACTAACTACCCTTCCTTGACCTGCCGATCTCCACATTTGTCGCCATTCGAGCATATCTGGTATCATTTGAGACGACGAGTTAGTCATCCCACGAGTTTGAACGAACTAGAGGAAAGGTTACAGTAAATATGGAACGAAATATCTCAAGACATCATACAGAACTTGTATACCTCAATGCCCGATCTTATCGCATCGTGCATTCGCGCTAGAGGTGGTTCAACTGGGTATTAAATTCTCCTTCCCCTTGCCGTTTTCTCTTAACTGAATGATTCTTTTTCTTTGATTTTCTAATCATTTACTTATATGAAAGTAGTCATTACGTATGTAAAATTTCGTTTCATTTTGTCGACTCCTTCTTGGTACGTTCATGAGTGTATATACGTCAGAGAAATTTAATACTTTGGCTGATTGAGATGTTTATATACGCCGGTGTAACTTAAGAGGTTAAAGTCGTATTGTAGCTTCAGTGTCAAGATATAAAATTATTGAATTAAATGCATTGTTATTGTAAAGAAGGGGGGCGTGGTGAAAATTATGTTTGAATATTGAGTTGCAAATATTCAAAGTTTGAGAAGCACTGTTTTACGGAATTCGAGTATCACACCAAGATTATGCGAACATTTCCCAAAAGGTACATGTAATGCTTTTTGGGTCTCTCTGACAGAACGTGGAGTCCCTTTGGTGAATTCTCGAATCGCTTCCAGTAAGGCATGTTAAACTGTCTTTGTACACAAATATCTTCTTTCGACACTTTGACCGAATCATATTGTGTAACCTTTCAATAACGTTTTGCGTTCCGCAACTAACACACATTTCTAAAAGTTCATTCAAAGCAAGCCGTTGATAAGTAGAAATAATGTGTGGCACAAAAAACTTTCAATGATTGGAGTCCCCCAACATGTTCTTTAAGCAGACAAGGTTTTTGTCATTTTCATTTTGCGAACTGGTAAAAACACCCTGACTCACCACCGATTGGACATTTCGAATGCTGAGGTTTTTGGTCAGTCGAAATAATGTGATGTAAAGTTGCATATATTGCTTTTTGCATGGCATGAACATTGTCTTTGTTTTGTAATATGGCTTTTCGGTAGCGTAAAATTAATTTCTTAACTGTTGTATATTTTAATGTGCATGGTCTTTTCCTCCTAATGAAATGTCATGGGCTCTGGATGCCCGGGCAGATTTTCGTAAACCACAGGAACATCATTATGTATTTAACAAGCATTTCTCACTTCACTATGTACTTTTTAGCAAAGTCTCTGCAGCAATATCATAGGCTTTGTGCAGAAGTTTAGCACATTTGCTATATGCTCTCGATGAAAAGGACATACATCTACTGTTATGTAAAATTTTACAATTGGAGAGTAACCTTTTCCGATATTAGAGAATGTTCGCACGACAGTGAATTAATATCAGGAACATATTATCCTGCCTTTCGTTAGATATATCTACAGCATAAACTTTTTCAATGCAAGAACTGCAGGTTAAATTTAACTCGTAGGAAAATCCTACCTTGTTTCCAAGTGCAAGCTTTAAAGTTTTTTTGTCATAGTCTGTGCATTTTAGTTTCATAAACACTTAACTGATTTGCTCAAAATTCATAATGGTGAAATTTCTTACTTTAGAATGCCCAGTTTTTCAGTATTAAAATAAATGCTTAATTCTGATGCAGGGATTTTGTTTGTTTTTTTCAGTGACATATGTATTCATAGCATAACTGCACGAACGTTTGCTGTTCGTTTGAGCAGAATGATTGCGACGTTTTACTCGTAGCATTTTTAAGACAAATCTTCAAAAGATAAAAAGAAAGATAATACAGATATCTCAGCAGTTTCAGCAACTGTCTTCGAAAGACAGCAATCAGTAAAGTCTTTTTTTTTTCAAAATAAAAAGTAAGAAAAACTTGCATCATAACCGGAAAACAAACGGAGGTAGAGCCAACAACAAAACCAAACCGCTTGTAATAAAAGTTGCAGACACTAAAAAGTACGGCACAGCATTATGGTTACGGTTAAAAGAAAATATTTTTTTGTAAAGTAGTTGATAAAAATTTGCTTAAAATCACTGACACCTCTAAAAAGGGGGCGTAGTCAAATTTCTAAATCTATTTGCTAACATTTTTCAAATGAAATTTTCTATAACTTGTAATTTTGAGGCGTACAAAAGTGATATGTCAATCTAAAGGTAATCATTCAAAGAGTAACTAAATGAAAATAAAAGCAAACGATAAGCGGGTCCTATTTGGGATGGATCTTAAGGGAATCGGAATTAACTTCAAACAGTAACGTAACAAAAGATTAAGTCAATTCCTTTTTAGGTCAACAAAGAAAAACTTATTTTAGTTACTTTTAATTAATATAAATATGTATACTCTCATGACAGAATCACAATATTATGTGATAAAATAGAAATGTGCGGATTTTCCTTTTTACTTTCTATGTATGGTGTTGGACTATTTTTTGTTTGTGTGTTACTATATATTCATTAATTACGTTTAATAATTCTAATTATACATTAAAAAAGAAATCACATTCTCAGAAATTAGGCCATCCTAGGTTGGATTCGAACCCATGCCCTTTGGATTAGAAATTCCAACGTTCTATCCATTGCGCTACAGGAATAAAAGATTTTCTCTTCCATAAATGTTCTTGGACTATTATATTTGTCTGTTACTATTTATTCATTTTTAAATTTATTTAATGAATTAATATGTTTAAAAAAACTGTATTAGCATCAAGTGTCATTCACTACAAGTTTAAAAATATGTATTTCAACTTGAATGAATGAATAGAAAGTATTTTATTAATGATTGAAAATTTGGACCATATATATATATATATATGTATATTTAGGGAGACAGTGAATTAATAGTAGAAATTAAAAATATTTTAATTATATCAAAAAAAAAATTCTCTTTTGTAGGATTAGGTTCATCATGATCTAAATAATATGTTCTAACTATTAAACGAATACTGATCATTAGTCCCAGATATATTCAGAAAAAATATTAGAGGATCATGTATATATACTATATGATTTTCCACAAAGCACAAATACTATCCGTTAAATTAATTTATAAATAAATATTATATGCAATCGTATGGTTATTTACATTTCTGTGATTTCCAATTTTTACTTGATATTTCTAGAACTATTGGAGAAAATTGTCTGAAATTTTAAATTTATAGCTATATTCAAATATCTCAATTTTTTGAATGTTGTATTTCATTAATTTATATTTATAATAATACTTATATTATGTTAGATTTTTTAAATAAAAGGTAATTCCGTATCAATGTTTTGAAAATTTCTGAAAAGGAAATATACATATCACTAAATGCATGCAATACATATTAAACCAAAGGGATAATTAAACATATTCTTAAGAATCTGATAGCTCATGAACTTTCAAAAAATTACTTCAAATGATTTTAGTCAATTTCTCAGTGGAAAATTGATACACTGAAATATGCATTCATATCAAGAAATATATATATGACATATTAAGATATTCATTTTTGTTTAGTACAACACCCCTAATATGCATACTAAAACTTTATACCTTTATTGTGTTCAAAAACGTAATAGATGCCAATGTGATTGGAGTTTTCTTCAAATATCTTTCAATAATTAATATTTAATTGATAATATATGCAAACTAGGTATATGAAGTCTCTTTGCATAGCCAATTACGTTGAGGTGTGTTAAAAACATGTGATCACATTTTTTCACTCATAAATAAATGAAATTTAGAAATTCGCTGACACTGATCATCTTTGGGAAACTGGAACGCGAAGCGTTCCTCCGTCCCATACTGAGTGTGTTGGGCTCTTGAAGTTGTGGGGCCTTCATAGAGACTGAGCGTCTTGATTGGTTGGCACGGATGGAGAAAGTGGCAGAGCTGGCTGGTTTCGGCGGTATTGGAAAAAATTTTCTTGGTCATGCATGCAGACGAGAAACTCGCCTGCCATTGGTTGAAAGGGATCAGTGAGTTAACACTCTATTCGCTGTCCTGGTGTCATTGAGAAATTTGAAAAATTATTGAGAATTATTAGATGTTTGTTGCCTGTGTGGTTCGCAGGGAATTAAAGTTAAATGGAAAAGAGAAAATAAGAACTAAAAATTTAAAAATAAAATTGAAAATAAATTTAGTATAGATGGGGTCATTCACCAAATGGGAATGACACAAAATTATAGTTAAGGGGGATTGTGTGTGTGTATGAGTCCAGTAGTATTCTTCTGAGCCTCTTTCTATTGACATTAGGATCGTAATTTTCTAGATTTAAGATATTAAGATTAGGCAGATTGTCGAAAAATTTAATGGCTAGTTTTTGAATGTGAACTTTAAAAGTGGGAATTTTGAGGACCTTATAAATTTCTTTATTTTTAGTATATCAGCAAGCTTTAGTTATATTTCTGAAGAGGGAGTTTTGAGCACATTCTAGAAGTTTAATGTTTGAATCAGCTGCGTAGCCCCACACAGGACAACCATAAGATAAGATGGGCCACAAGACGGCAGTGTAGAGAAGTACTTTATCGTATAAGTTCATTTGAGAATTCCGGCTAATTAAGGGTTAAATTGAGCGTAATGCGTTCCGGAACTTATCACGCGCGTGTAGGATATGCTGTTTTATGAAATTTAGAAGGTATGGTTTTGGGATAGTATTCAAATTATCATTATGTACATACAAGAACTTTTCTTGTCTGTAAATGCTGTTAGTCACTATTTTACCAATGAAGTAACTATCGCTGCAGTTTCACATGGAAAAACTGAAAAATATTTACGTATTATATTTTAAGTAAACCGTAGTTGTGCTCAACATCCAGATTAAAAAGGAACCAAACGAAAAATGAGATTCCATTCCAAAAAATGCATGCTAAGAAATACGATGCATTTTCTCGACCTACAGTGGCAGAATCATTGGTTTAACAAGCTTTGAGCCATTGAAAGTATTTTATTTAAGGGTATTAATGTAAAATTGTTGTATTTATATACGAATATTTTTTAATGTATATAGGTCATACATTTTTTTAAACACACGTTGAGCGTTACAAATCGCGATTTTCCTTGGTATAACTGTTAAACAACGACTATAGTTCAAATTTAAAAATAAAAAAAAAACTTACCTTTTTCTTGTTCTTCATAATATTTGCATCTCTGTCACTTTGGGTATTTCCTGGTGTCTTGTTATCCTTAAGCTTGAGCGCAATGGTTATATACACAGCCGATATCAGAAACAGTGGGACAAAGTACTGCAGGGTGACCAGTATGTGGTTATACACTTTCCACATGAATGGAGACAGATGGACATTCATGCAGAAGGGTTTCGTGGTGTCGTTACCCAACTGAGCATCCTGCACCATAGTGACTCTCAGGGCCACAGCATAGGGCACACCAGCCGTTGCACTAAACACCCATATCGCAATAATGGCCACTTTGGCACTCATCTTGGAGGTCCTGGCCTTCAAAGGGTACATCACGGCACGGTACCGATCCAGAGCAATAGCCGTTAATGTGATGATGCTAACATTAACGGACAACACTTGGACAAAAGGACAAAAAGCACACATGAAAGGGGGTAAGACCCATCTCTGTAGCAATGCTGCCTGGAATTGGAACGGTATGGAGAACATGCCAATGATGATGTCCGCCACCGCCAAATTGGCGATGAAGTAGTTGGTGACGGTTCTCATACGACGACTGGTACCCACGATGATGAGAACACAAAAATTGCCAACGATTGCAATGAGAGAGATAATGCCGTAACAACAACTTAGTAAGACTATAATGCTGGGTGGGACATCGTACAAAAGGTCATTGTTGGAGGATACTGTTTCGTTGGACATGGCTAAGTTTATTGAGAAGTTCTGGAGAGTACCGTTGATCGGTTCAATGGGATCCGTGGTATGTTGGTGCATTGTGATATCCAAAAGTGTTATAGGTTCAATTTCTGAACTTTAACAGAGAGACAAAAGTTCTGGAGAGATGTTTCATTTATCTGCAATAAAAATAAATACATTAAGTATTCTATGCCTAAAACTAGGTTATAAGCATCATAGATTTATGCATATGTATATTTTTTATTTAAAAAATAACTGGTTTTATTTCACTGATATAATGAGATTTCTCCCTTCATCATTAAAGGTTATATAAATAAATGAAATAAAATCATATTTATTTAATGTTTTCTTTAAAAGATGAAATATCATGCAATCGTTAATATTGGGAGGTGCATATGTTTCTAACACTGCAAATGTTTCTAGGAGTCTAACACTGCAAATATTTCCTTGATTTCAGCTACGGTACAATTGTTGTACCAAGTGATTTAGAGAAAGTTCATTCTCTATGGGTTTGTTTGTTGGAGAAAAAAGGTGTTATAGACTGCCATCAAAGATTTAAATATAAGAAAAAGCACATTTTTGTTTTTAAAAAAATTATCACTTTTAGTAAACACGATTCTGAATTATTCATCCTTATTCCAAGTTTTGAGCTTACAGCCTCTTTGTTTTTCTTTGGAGCCATTATTAAATGAAATTATCTTATCATGTACAAGATTTAAATTGAGATATTTTCATTGAAAAAATGGGAAAAGTGGTTACTGAGTAACCTTCTTAACCAATATCTAAAAGGTGTTATTATATACAAGACAAATCATTTTAATAAATTAAAATGATATATTTTGCAGAAAAATATGAACACTTTAAAAGTATTTACATCTAACATGTCTAGAACATCTATCTTAATACAATTTAAGGTGTACTTAATGTATTTGAGATAAGATGATCTAAATGATCAGTCGAAGCAAGAACAAGTCACCAAGGTATGTACAGACTCGAAGGAGATGGAACGGTGTCTTGTTTAATAGAAATTTTCAATGAAAAGGTGAAAACAATAAACGGAAACACGTGATAGTCAGGAAATTGATGATAGGTCAGACCGATGAGGGACATTGTCACATAAACTAGGAGTGCCGTTTTGGTTCACTTAAACAGTTATCAGAAATCTATATCAATATGTGTGATTCTTCATTTCATGGGTCCAGGTTGAAACCTGCCTTCAGTGTGTGAGCGCGCACTCCAACCAAAGCTCTGGACTAAAGAGTTCAAGCAAAACATTTTCTACATGTCTCTTTTAATTACGATCCTCTTCACACTCTATAATTTAATAAAACTGATTAAAAATCCCTTCAGTGGACGATGACTTCCTTATTTCTTAGCGATGGGATGACTCTGTGTTGTGCAGCAGCTAACATTGCTTATATGTTATTATTAAATTATAGTGTAATTTATTGCTTTGACGTTCGTCTCTCTTCCATTATATTATGGGCTGTCTGACAATGACCTTATTAATCTGCATTTTGTTATAGATGGAGGTTGGTCATCGCACAGATTTTTTCACTGTATTGTGCGAACTCAAAGTGCACTTGTAGCTTGTGAAAAACCTACTACAGGCTCTACTTTAAAAATTGAGGACCCTATCTTAAGAATTAATTTATCTACGATCAGAGCCTCTCAGATCTTTCGTCTCACCCCTTGTCAGAATTATTGATTCCTCTCATCATCCCTTAAAATGTCGGAGAACTGCTTACATATTTTGCTTCCTGTTTTCATAAGAGCCAACGGCACCACATCTGAAGAATAATAACCGTCTCCATTTCAACTGCTTTTTACAATGTATTAGAGATTGAACCCAAAATTGAAAGAACATATTTGCATAAATATGATAGAAATTTAATACTCCAAACATTTCGTACTTACTCATGAGCATCGTAGTCAACAGATGAAATGCTTAAAATAATGTTGTTGAATTCTTAATCTCTGAATAATGAGACAGATAAAGTTATCTAAGCTCTTCAGTCCAATTTCAAACATCTAAGGAAAATAACGATCTACAGAAGAACTAAGATAAAATTAAAATTTTCACTAAAACCCGTACTAGTTTTGCGATAGATTTTAAGTATCAAAGGCTCAATATATCGGCAACATTTATTGGTTAAGAATATCAGGCAACCCCTTATAGTTTAGGACAGCAATATTATGAGCATTTTAATTGTAATGTTTGCTTAATATAAGTGCATCTAGAAAATTTAAAAACTATTTTTCTCATAAGTATTTTTCTTATATTCGAAATAAATTATTTTATCGGAATTAGAATATTACTTATATTTGGCATGAATAATACCAATATTCTAGAACAAAATTCCATACGTAAATGTAGATTCTAACATTTTATATAAATGCATATAATTAAATCTTTACGGGAATTATCTAAATGTATTCTCTTATTTCCAGTAATTTGCAACTCTCATCGGGCAAATCAAATGCATTTGTTGAAAATTATAATTTGAAATGAGGGTCAAAGTTTCCCTATATAGTTACCAACAAAATATTCCTAAATACCATTCAAGTGCCTGTTTTGTGTAACCTCTCTTTTGAAGGTCTTCAGTAATATATACCGTAATAGAGGTTAATGATATACCCATCATAAATCAACTTTCCCTATTACAATAGACCCATCAATTTCTCACCGATATTTGCGACAGTGATTAATAACCAATGCCTCATTTATTCCTGGAATAAACAACAGACATACCCTGTTTCACGTGTAACAAGGCATGAACCCTTTCGTTTTGTTAAAAAAAAATTACGGAATATAGTAGTTACATTTTTAACAATCGATCATCATGTAAAAAAGATTTAGACGAAATAAAAAATAGAAATTAAATCGGAAACATTTATGTGTTAATCAGCATCTTATGAGAAGCAAATGTAAACAATTGCACACACTCAATATTGCGATTCATTATAATGGGAAATAAATATTTAAAAAAAAGAGGAATAACGTGTATTCAGAGATTTTGTTTCCAATATATCATTTATTAAAAATCATAAAATCCTGATGAATATCTTGTGATAAGTAAAATTATTAATTGAAACCAATGTTTTATAAAATAATATTTATGTAAGTTTATAATACAAAAAATATATATTTCTCTAAAACAAACAATTTTTTTTAATAAATTGGTTAGAATAGTACCGAAGAATGAATTTAATATAATAATATATAATATAAAAGAACAATGTGTGTGTAAATGAATGTTTCAGGATATAGTTCTACGAATTTTGTGTAATGAATGCTTAAAATATTATTAATAAATTATACCTGGAAGTGTAATACATTTATATTGCTTTGTGTTGTATTATTTTATACAAAAATGTAATATTTTCAAGCAATCCCGTTAGTTACATTATAACAACGATTCAATATAAACTTGGCGAAATGTTGGCGATGGAGCCAAGTTGGCATCCTATTTGGTGACTTGGTGTCCCTATGGATGATTTTAGAAATAACTGGAGAAATCAATGAATATCACGATCTATGACAAAAGCGGATCATTCTGGAAAGATCCGTGTAGCCTATAAATATGCTACTTGCGAATAATCTTAATCAGTACGTATTTGTAGGTTTAGACACTTATAGTAGTGTCTGAGCGCTGAAGAAAATTTGAAGAATTTTTGAGATTCATTTTTTTTACGAATTTTAGTGCTGTATCCTGTATTTTAAGGATACTTCTTCTACAAAAAACTTTCATCGCTCCTGAAAGACAGCCTTGGTCCTTAAGTGATTGCGTAAAACCCACGAACCCCTATAATTGTCCATACTGTTACATTTATGTAACAATATGAACAATTTTTCAAACATTAATAATATTCCAGTAAAACAATTAACTTTAGCAAAAAATAATAAATAAATCGTAACCCAAACTTAAAATTAAATACCGGTTTCTGTATATTAACATTTTGATAAACAGTTGTTAATTTTGGTATAAATATATAATCATACATTTGTACCTAGTAATGAATAATGGATTTGAATTCCGGAAAGAAAGTTGTTTAAAAATGTACAATAAAAGAAAGTGTTATGAACTTTAAAATAATTCAAAGTAATGCAATTTATGAGAATATAAGCAGTATCCATTCAATGTACATCCTACTTGAAACACATTCCTTCAAGAATATTTCTTTGGTAAAGTTATATGATTATATCACAAGGCATAATGGTGTGCAGTCGATTTACATTCATCACCATCTAATTTAAGTCCATTGACTTATTTTTGTTCATCCAATTCAAGGACATTGTTTTAAGTAGGAAATATCTAACGGTTAAAGTGTAGGAATGACCTATTTTTCGAAGCATGCATTGATTATTTCAATTTTGACGCTTTCAAAATACAATTTCAGTTGATACCTATTCACTTGCGATTCATCTGACGGCGCCTTGATGATGTTTTTTTTTTAATTTTACTTTGCCGTTGGCTCTCTTAGTCTGTTGAACACAGAATGTGGGATGAATGAAGACTGTCCACTGCAATACGTTTACCATCAGCACCTACAGTTGGAATATTAGTGGGTTAGAAATCGATGTTATGCATAAACGGGTTGTCAAGTTAGGACGAGGCATCTTAAAAATTTCTAGAAGGAGTTGAGGTCGTAGTGATAAGAAGAAAAGATACGATGTGACTCTAAAAGAGCAATCGGATTATACATTTCACTTTCTCAAAACAAATGAACTAAGTTCTCACAGTTTAATTTTCCTCCCCAATATATTTAATCAACTATTTTACCATAGGGTGTTGCTTTAATTTCCTAAATTATAATTATTATTGCAATTTCCTTAATTTTTTTTTATCTTAAAATGGTACGAACAAACTTTAACAAGGTATGTTCTAACTATACGAAGGGGTCGCTTACGATCTAATATGATATGATTGAAGGCTTAGTTGGAAAAAAACCTAACTATTTAAAGGGAATTGAATATTAAATTTAAAGTTACTTGTAGATTCAAGTTATAATTAGTTTTAAAAAATTAGTATATTTAATTTTATGTACAAATTATTTACTATTAAGTCTGTTATTGTCAGTGTAAGAAATAGGGACTTTTATTAAAAAGACCTTAACAATATAATATAATAAAAAATATTAATTTCGAGTAAAAACCACAGTTAGACTAATGCCTTTCGTAAGTACAACAAATTTTACTTCATTTATTTAACAATAATTAAACATTGCTGCTACATGAATTTTTTTTCATTTGCTTTTAATCTGGTGAGGAAGACCGCTTGTACGCCAAGGCAGAATATTCTTTTAATTATACTATATGAATTAGTGATCCTGTTGACAAATTCAGTCTCCAAATGTAACAAAATGCCCAAAGTTAATGACAAAATTAGAAGTACCTGAAAACCTGTAGACGGACCTAGGATAATTTTACTTCAAGAAAAAACATCACAAGTTCCTAGAACTTTCTTCCAACCTACATAAAGACGAAGCATAGAAGCAACAATTGGAGTCAAATATTGACTACTGTTCTTTTCAATCTCCTTTTTCGAAGCCGTGATTACGAAATTGAATTGCTGTGTGATTTTTGAATATATTCTATTACAGATATATATATTTCCTATTAGAAGGAAATGTTTTGTCATTACTAAAGAGTTCAAGAATAAATAGCCAATCGCTCCGAAAGAGCCTTACAGTGTTGAATACGCTGAAATTTCGGCATTGGAAGGACCACATCAACTTTGTAGCATATTTAGTTTAAGATAATCTAACCCAAATCTCAAATAGTGTTTCAATTTTATTTATTCCAAAATTTAGCAATGTTTCGAATATAAATGGAAAATTTGTAAATACGTAACCAATTTAACTGGTGGTAATTTGTTAGTTAATTACAGATAAGATGAAAAATAAATTATTGTTTAGTTTAATATACAAGGGCCAAGAATGCATAACTATCAGAAACAAAAAAAAATAATGCTGTTATATTAGTGGAAGAAAAATTGCATCCGTAATTAAACTAATTAAATTGTATACAAATTTCTTCGAAAACAAAATACTGAATTACTAGTTTAATCTCCCTGAGGACATATCCAACAGCTTGGCTTTTACGAATGTATTATAAAAATAAAAAAAATGTTAAGCAAAGTCGTATCTACATAGGAAAACTAAAAGAATTCATGTTTCATTTCTGTTGCTCTAGATTACAAATAAACTTATTGTTTTAAAAACAAAATACTTCACGGAATAATTACATGTAACGGTAGTTCAATAATAAGATTATGTCGTAGTGATTGAAAAATTAAGGAAATTATATTAACAATCAAAAAGAATGTATGTGAACAGGACGTGACAGCAAATTATTGTTTTGAGAGTTTTATCAGTGGAATGAATGCGAATTCGTATAACCTCTATTAATGATTTGTTCTTCCGGCCCAAAAAAGAAATAAAATTTGAGTACAGTGATGACGACGGACAGATAAAGGAATTATTCATTTTCTATACACATATTCATTCCTTTCCCATGTCTTCAAAGGACTTAAGTTGTAATTAGTGTATTTTAACAGCCTTATTTCTTAAAGAAAACAGAGTACTTTAATTGTACAATGCATAAGAAAATAAACATGTTTTTAATTTTCAGAAATAGTACATTTATTATATTTGTGAAATTGGTTTTATTTTCTCCTCTCTTGTATAAAACTAAATATTGAACACATAAAAATAAATATTCATTAAAGTTTTTAAAAAAAGCATTTAGAAATTTATGGGGAGGGGGGGGGTATGTCGTATTTGAGAAGTAAAAACGACTGAAATTTCAGAGGAATATAAAGTTTTACTCGGGATTTACAGCTACATATATAGATTAAATCTAAAATAACGTTAGCACATTCGGCAGAAATTACAAGGTAAACTAAACAGTTCTTGCCGTTTTTAATGACCCAAAAAACAGGACATACAAACAACGCAGCCTATTGTTAGTCCTCGAAGTAATCACCATCGGCATCCAACACCAGTGCATCTCCAGTTGTTCAATCACCTTCCGGTTAATCTCGGGGTGGGACGAGCGGAGAAGTCCGCCTGCTTCATTGTAGAAGGATTTACTACGAAGATGATAATCCAGGGAATGGAGGATGTGGTATTCTGATGGTGCAAGGACAGGTGAGTAAGGTGAATGGCACAAAGTCTCCCAACCAAGTCGCTGTATCGTATTCCTGGCCACCCGCGTGACATGCGGCTTTGCCTTATCCTGCAATAACAGTACCACTTTTCGATTAACCAGTGATGGCTCCTTTTGATGCAATGCCTGTTGTGGACTTTCCAATTGCTGTGAATACAGGTCCGCAGTGACCATTTGGCCCATTGGTAGCAACTCATAGTGAACCACTTGACAACAAGTCCACCAGACACAAAGCATAATCTTGCGTGGGTGGATAGGTGGTCTTGCGCTGTGCGGGACAGTGTCCTGGGGTGACAACCAATGTTTGGAACGCTTCGGTGTGCCATACAAGACCCACTTCTCGTCACTAGTCCACACCCGATTGAATATGGATGCACTGCGGTGGTGAGAAAGCAATGATAAACTCGTTGTTGCTTATGGACTTCCAACAGCGCTTGAGGAACCCACTTGCTCAGCATGTACGTCTTACCTAAGCGGTGCAGATGGTCTAACCATTTAACTGGGGAAGTGTTGAATTGTCTGTCAAGTTAAATGGTTAGACCATTGAATGAATTTTAGTGTTGAATTGTCTGTCAAATAGTCAAACCAAGTCGTTTGACTACTTTCCTACTCAAAGGCCGCCTGCAGGGCTTCGTCGTCCAAGGCCTGTGGTCGTCCTGTTCGAGCTTTATCACAGAGGGACAAATCTCCCGACCTGAAGTTTTGAAACCAATGCCTTGCCGTACGTTTATTGACAGCACTATCCCCAAACGTTTGACATATTCGGCAACTTGATGTAGCGGCTGATAAGCCCGCTTTGAAGTCGTAAAGTAAACAACACCTAATGAGCTCCTTCGATACGTCTATTTCGCTTCGCTACTGTACGAGTTCCGATTGATGAATGGGAGCAGTGGACCTGCGTTTATAGCAACTGATGTTCTTACTCTCGACTGACGGTTTCTCAATCACGTCATACACTAATTTGCATACTTATTCTCAATTCTTTCAATGGAAACGCACAAACAGCAAGAACTTTTTTGTTTACCTTGTAACGGACTGAGTAGTAAGTTGGACTGAGACGCCACAGAAGTGTTAGTTATGTTACAGCCCCCTGAAGTAAGTGAGTTAATGAAGGTTTTAAAGTCTTACTACAAAGCAACACGAGAGCTATTGACGATGGATATCTTAAATTTGAGACTCGATCAAGTTATGAGGATGACAGGTAGCCTCTCTCTCCAAACTTCTACAGACAAAGGATGTTTTATTATTGCTGTATACATATCTCCGAGATATCTAGAGGTCAAACTGGTACCGGACATTAACAGTCCAAAACCTTGTAGTATGTAATAGTAGTTAGGTGACGAGAATGTCCGAGTACATTCTTCTAACTTTCTTATGACGTAACGGTAGGGCTTTGAGCCCCCAGATTTAAAGTGAAGCAGTTCTTTTACACAATCAACACTGGAATTCGAACTCACAACCCACCGACTACTTTACGCCTTGGGCTATTATGTAAATTTAGGATAGCATTCTTCCAACACTTATGGGCCACACTTCCTGAGCACGGGCTTTGATGGTTTTGGTTTTTAACCAGATTTTTAATGGAAGGGAATGGAAAGACATTGGGCAAGAAATTTTCTACATGATTAAAGCCCCTTTTCTTAGCCAGAAATACGGCTTTCTCGTTACTTAAGATACCACAGTGGGCAGGAACCTAGTGGAGAACTGTAGTTTCTCAAGAAAGGTCAGGTTTTTAAGATGATGGCAAAAATCTAATACGGCCTCCGTTATGGGATTATTATCAAAAACGATAGCCACCAGAACAGCTCTGGAATTTCTGAGGATGACAGCTCTTGCGAATTTTTTCTAATGACACTTCAGTTGGGACAGAGCTCTGTAGATCACAGCAATTTCACCACAATTTCGGCACGCATTACATATACCTCTTCGTGGCGTATCTCGAAGCAGTGACTTAAAGGTATACAGCAGGGCATTATGTCTCACCCTCTTCATTTCGATGCTCAAATATAATGTTTTTCCTTTTTTCTTAGTATAACGATCAAGAAATATCTTAGAAGTTTTCTCCAATACTTAATCCCCAATAAAATAAGTTATTTGTAAATTTCATTTTGAATTACTTTCATGCTTACTTTCGATAGGTTTTATTCGTGCAGAGGCACACACATGACCAAGTTTACCATACGCTCATTAAATTACACGGATGATATAACTGTAATCTATATTAGTTGTCTTTTCATATAGAATGAAAGAGGAAAGGGAGTCACTTCACCAATTCTAATTAAAAACCGCATATACATAAATTAAAAGAGAATATTACCCACGCGTGCACCGGTGTCAAAAAATCAGTACTTACGGAGAAAAAATAGACCATGTAAAACGACAATTTACCGCAAAATCAACATATTATGAACTTGTCGATATTATTTAAAAATATTCATATATAGCTTCAAAAATGCAAATTAAAAATGACCTATAAGAATAACAGTTCTCAGATTTTCACATAAGTTTCATTCCCTCTGTTTTATTTAATCATTCTTTGATTCTATTTCCCTCCCAAGTCCTGCTTTGCTGCCTCATCGTGGTGGGAAGGTGACCCTGAACGGGGTGGGTGAAGTACGTCGGGAGAGTATTCTAATGGTAGGGTCACCCAAGGCGTGAAGGCCACCCCACTATGTCCAGCTAAAGTCTAGCAGGCACCTAGAGGATAAGGCAGACTTCAGCCCCTGTGGTTCCTCACTGAATTGAAGCTGCTTCTGGCCTTAACCATGGACCAGTCACATAAAATTTGTATTGGTGCCTCTGTGGAGCAATTATTGACCGAGGAGGATGTTGTTTTTAATTTAATTAAGCGACACGGTCTCTTGGACATAGTCTAGTTTGTGGTCTAGGCCAAGTGGATAAGCAACAGCAACAACAACATGGTTCTATTTCTTTCATTTGTAGTTTATTGGTCATCATTGAAGTCCTGCAACTATGCGATATTGGTTTTTTTTAACGTTGTCAAACACGAAGAATAATATTCCTAACTTCAGAATGGACAAAAGCACCTTTAATATATTATCAGTTTTTTTCTCTTAATTCTTTGTACGTTATTTTCTAAACGATTGTTGCATGAAAAATAAATTTTTAGAAATTCTTCTAACCATGTTCCTTACAAAAATTGCACAAAGGGGAAACTTAAGCCCTGTATACCTCTTAATAACGTCAAATACTTAATCATTAAAATTCAGAAAGTGTTCATTTAGAAGTTATTCATATTTATAAAAAAATTATAAATACATCTTATAAATGAAATCGCAATTAAAAATAACAAATCAAAATTTTTATAAAATAAGTGTGATTTATATTTATTCTCTAAAGCAATATTTACTTTTTAGAAAGTTAAAATAATTCGCAACGTGAAAAAGAACTATTCAGGTATTTTTCCATGTAAAACCCCTCTTACAATAGAAAAAATAACTATGTTCGATATATATATATATTTGTAATATACCTATTTATTGCAGAGTCTCGGTCGTTCGAGCTAAACGGGACCAGTAACAGTTTAAACGATCAAAAAGAAACACTCGAATTTACAAAAGAAAATTTAAATAAATCAAAATTAGTTCACTAGTTAGTAGAAAATGTTTGCACTTTATTCTGATTTGAACTACAATAGTCTTGATGCAACAGAAGCTAAAATCTGATAAAAATATAAATTGTATTACCAGATTACTCTTTTGTATAAGTTTTGACTAATTTTTGTTCAACTAGAACGGAATTATCTGAAATAAAAAGTATCGGAACTCTACTGCAGTCGCAATAAAATATTTTTTAAAGTATCAAATATCTTAAGAATAACTCAGCTGAATATTACAAAATAATTTGGTTTTGTCGCAAATTTTGCATATGAAGCAAAAAATAAATGTAAGGGAAAAAATCATGCCTTGTAAAACAGTCCAAATAAAGCAATTTTTTTTTCAATCCAAACATCGTTTTACTATTAAGTTAGATTTCCCTGAGCATTAACTGCCTTTCGTACGTTTGTAAGTAACTTCGTGAAAACCATTTTACTCATATTACAACCAACTGCACTTGTGAATTATCACGTGACGGCTTCGCCTACTGGTAACTAGTAGTCTCTAATATTGATCATACAGTTGCATTTATCATTAGATGCAAGAGTGGCTGTGTTTAGGAAATACTTCTGGTCTTCTGCATGTTGTTCTGTGGATGATAAAGTAGCTCCCGGGAGATTTTATTTATTTATTTCGCTTGTGGCCCAACGTAATTAGTTTCTGATTATCTGGAACCCGCCCTCCCCTCCGAGAAAAAAACAACTGAAATGAAAACATTGCTTTGGCTATCAACACGGTTTGTGAACACCTTTCTTTTTCCCCACATACCAGTTATTACACATAAATATTATAACAATGGGGGAACTTTAGGGAAAAAAATTGCTGTCCATAGACCAGATGCAACTTCAAGTAAAGTGAATTTTCTCCTTTTATATTTGTTTAGGAATGAGTGAGGGTTTTATTTACATCACGCCTTATAAAGCAACATAAAGGCTATTGGCGACAGACCTCGTAATTTTGAGCAGGAGTGCAAAACCTAAAGTGGCACTATCTATCCCAAATATCCCACCACACTAACGAGAAGACATTGCGTCCAACCATAGTCTATGTTTTCCAACATAATTTTGAGGCTACCATTATATTAAATATAGGATTAAATCTTCAAAATCTCTGTACAAATTTAACGATGTTGCTCATAAGCTTAAGATTCTACATTTTTACAAATAAAATGTAAATCCTTATATTCAAGCACAGTATGTAGTCCCGCAAGACGAGTGTTCAAGATCACGAACTCGTAGCAGACATTCATGAATCATGGGATCGAGTCCTGATGCCATTGTAGAGCCACCGCGTTAAGGGGCTGATGTAAGTGAAATCTATTGAAGTGCAATGTCTACACAGTCACTTTTTGTGGAAGTTTGAAGAGCGGTGTGTCAGCTCGATTGTCGTGAGTGAGTGAATGTTAAAGTCGCACTGTTCAGCTACACAAGGACCTTAGACGACGGACCCCGTTATTTTGAACCATGGTCAAGTGATGGAGACGACACCTGATCTGGCACCCCTTTTTGTAACTACCACGCTACTTCAAAGGGATGATGTTTGGGCTCTTGACAGATTTAACGTACATTGCTCCCTTACACGGCGGGACTTCCGTGGTACTAGGCTGACAATTATGACACGCCAGTCACGTTCCCATGAACACTAGACTACCGCGGCCTTGCTCGATTGTCGTATTCCTAACTTAAGGAAGTTCTAAATTACGAGATCCGTCGCCGAAAGTTGTATATTTCTATATAGTGTGTCGTTAGTAAAACCCCAACTGAACACATTGTATGGTATCCGTAAGCTATGCTTATAGTTGCATATATGTGCTTAAAAAGACCCAATGATATACCATAACGCGGAAACAAATATGCGGTGTCTGAGTGGCACAAATACAGTCGGACCCCGATTGCAGAAAGTGTGCAATTTAAAGAATTTTTTTCTTTCCCCAAATAAAAGGAAGGCTAAACCCCCTATATTTAACGAATAATAAACCATGATTTAACGAATTATTTCAATAACTAAAAAAAATTAATTTGTGTTAAAAAATTAAATTTTTTTCAAATTCATGAAATGGGCCATAACAGAAAAACAGTTTTGTCTTGTAAGGATGCAAGGCATTACTAGACTATGCAAGTGCACATGAGTTATGAGTTCAACATATTGTGTTAGTTTTGAATAGGACAGGATACTACTGCCAAATCTCAAACCCACTTCTCGAAGGAAGGGACATTTTACAATTTGAACGATTATATTACACTCATGGACAAAAAATTAGTGCACAAAGAAGGAGTCGTCAAAATGAAACGAAACTTTACATACGTCATGACTACTTTGATATAAGTAAATTATTAGAAAATGAAAGAAGAAGGAACGTTTATTTCAGAGAAAAAGGTAAAAGAACGGAGGGATAAATACCCTGTTGAATCCCCTCTAGAGCAAACGCACGAAGCGTTACGATCGGGCTCCACGTTCTGTCAGAGAGACCCAAAAAGCATTACATATACCTTTTGGGAAATCTTCACATAGTCTTGACGTGACACTCGAACCCGGTAAAACAGTGCTTCTCAGACTTTGAATATTTGAGACCGAAAATTCAATCATAATTTTCTTCGCAACCCTCTTCCTTACTATAACAATACATTGAATTCAATAATTCTACATCTTGACACTGAAGCTACAATACGACTTTAACTTCTTAAGTGCCACCGGCGTATATAAACGTCTCACTCAGCCAAAGTATTAAATTTCCTGGACGTATATACACTCATGGACGCACCAAGAAGTCATCCAAATGAAACGAAATTTTACATACGTATCGACTACTTTCATATAAGTAAATGATTAAAAATTCAAAGAAAAAGGATCATTCATTTAAGAGAAAAAGGAAAAAGAACGGAGTATTTAATACCCTGTTGAACCCCGTCTAGCGCGAATGCATGATACGATAAGATTGGGGTATACAAATTCTGTATGATGTCTTGAGACATTTCGTTCCATATTTACTGTAACCTTACCTCAGTTCGTTCAAACTCGTGGAATACCTAACTCCCCATCCCAAATGATCCCAGATATGCTCGAATGGAGACGAATCTGGGGTTCGGGAAGGCCAAGGAAGGTTAGTAACAGTGCGGAGACAATCTTGCGATTCCCTTGCCATGTGAGGCCGAGCATTGTCTTGTTGAAAATGGCTTCTGGAAGCTATTGCATGAGTGGCAAAACATGGGGTTGCAGGATGCCATGGACATACCGCTGGGCAGTCATGATGCCACGCATCAATAGTAGGGGTGACCGTGTATTGCAGGCAATGCCACCTCATAACATCACACAAGCTGTCAGAGCGGTGTGTCGCTGGAAATCAAAGACAGGATTGCGGCGTTTACCACGGGGTCTCCACACACGAACACGATTGTCATCACTGATGAGATTGAATATGGATTCGTCACTAAAGACGACCTGGTGCTTTTCCCCTGCAGTCCAGTTTCTTCGTGTGCGTCAAAACTCCAAACGGAGCCGTCAATTAGTGGGAGTCAAGGGCAGCCCACTTAAGGGGCGCGATGATCCCAAATGTCCTTCAGCGAGGACCTTCGTATGGTTCGAGAAGACACAGGTTCCACTAGTGAAGGTGCTACCGGTGCCTGGAAGACAGCCGATGAAGCAGTTGACTGTACGCGTGCATTTCTTACGATGTGGTGGCCACCCAGTTCCCATAATGCCAATGATTCTTCCCCTATAAAACTGCGACAGCTGCTCATATTGTTTTCGAAAATGGCGTAATGTCATGTCTACCTGAGCTCTTCCTTTGCACACGATTCAGAACACTCAAACAAGCTTTGGTTATCGGTTTTATACTCCACGGATAACGACGTTAAACGCCCTTTACTGGTTATACGTAATGCGCAATCAGGCTGCATTTCTAATGATTTGCATATCTCTCCAACATGTACCTTCATGCCAAATTTTGTTATGATGCCACAATTGTTTCTTGGTGCGCTAATTGTTTTGTCTATGAGTGTGCATTTGATGACATACTGTCTGTCTGTGCACCTGATGTTTTTTAATTTGTAGATTTGTTGGAACCAATGAAAAACGATTCGATCTCAGAAGTTGATAATGAAATTCTTACAAAAAATTTTACGTTGTCTAATGTTTTACATTGTTTGGAAACTGAAAACGTACTTTATGCAGCAGGATGTAACAGATGCCGTATTTTCTTCTATGCACAATGTCGAAAAAAGAACTTCTTCTGGAATCGGAATTTAAAATAATTTCAAACATTTGTCCATCAGTATTTAAAGTTTTAATTAAATAGTACAAAATATTCTCTAATAGCATCTTTAATTGTTGAATTAAAAGAATGTAATTTCTAGCTGTGGATATTTATTGTGCATTTGTTTATTATAGAATTTTCAAAATCTATGAGCAAAAAATGTGTGTTTTTTTTGAACATCGAATTAACGAACAATATGTTCGTTCCCGTTGAATTCTTTAAATCAGGGTCTGTCTCTAATTAGAAAATATTATATTGCGTAAAAGCATTGCAAAAAATTATAAGTTACGGAGGTGTTGAAACCTATACATCTGTTTACTTCGCCTCAAAATATTGTTGTTTTTTTTTAAAATTATTTTAGATCTTCAGATGTGTCCCTTTAAAAAAATCAAATAGAAGGTACGAAATAATTAGACATTAATTTTTAACATTTCATTCTTTTTGAAGCATTTAAAATAACCAATTTACAAGGTCTGTTCAAAAACTATCCAACCTTGAATTTTCTCCAGCACAGTTGAGTTTCTAAAGCTGAGCCACTTAGTATAAAGGGAGGTGAGCATGCTTGAGTTATTTCCCTGCATTCCAAAGTAAGTCGTTTCCAGCAAGCAAACGAATAAAGTGATGAAATGCATGTGTGTCGGATTTTTATTCCTCTGATAGTGCAGTCATATTAGTCAAAAAGGAGGGTCAACTGCGGTAGGAGAGATAATAAGCTGAAAACTTGTATAGACCTTTATTTTGTCACTCTAAAAAAATTGTCTCTAAAATCTCGTGTCTGCGTTTTAAGATATTCAAGGTCAAAGGAAAAAATCGCTTTTTGCAAATATCTTCTTTCCTATGGCTTTAATGTTTTTTCATATGCTATAAAAATTGTAGAGAATAAAATTTTATGTAAATTTAATTAAAATATTTTTTAATGCATCAAACCATTTTTTAGATAGAGGACACTGTATGCGCAACGCTTAGCTATCTACAGCATAACGGAAGGTCAATCATTAGTCACATGATGTAATTCACCGAAAAAATCTATAAACTTTAAAAGTTTATGTAGTTACAATTAATTGGAATTTTTTAATAATTATTACATTACATTTAATAATAGATCTCATTAATCAAGTATATTTTTAATAACCCGCATCTGTTCGTGTAATTTAAAAAATAGTTAGCTGAAATTATAGACTTACTGAAGTTATTTTTTAATATGTTTATGTTTAATGCTTATTACATTTTAAGTAGAATAAAATGAAGTACAATTTCTTTAAAATGTATAAACCTTCAAATTTGTTTCCTCCTGGACAGATATACCTGGACCTACAGTCCTCTATCCATAGCCCAGTTATCTCAAAGAAAAAAAAAATTACTCAGATAAAGGAGAGTCTCACTCAATTTCCAGTGAACTGTTGTTTAATAAAATGTTTCCTCTCGCGTCTAAACTCCTCCCTCGTTGGAGTCTAAGCATATACTGAATGTTGAGATGAGCTCTAGAGTGCGCTTTACATGTACACTAAACACCTATTAAACGAACGCGTTCTCTTTTATAGCTAGTTGAAGGACAGATGTTTAGCTGTATAGTAAAGACCGATTCTCCCTTTTTAACAAACCATTTTCTATTAGCCATGTTTATTTGTTAGTTTTAAAATGAATTTTGGCAACGATGGATGTAAAAGTTTGAGAGCTATGGCTGATTTGTGTTTTATATGTAATGAATCACACTTAATGTAGTATGTGGTTTTAAAACTTTGAGAGCAGCAAGTATCGAACGAAATGACGGTCCCATTGATTTTTCTAAATTCTTCTACCTCCGTGAATGTACATACCGAGTGCCGAAAAGTGTGCGCTAGTCAAAATTCTATCGCAGCATCGAAACGACGCGTCGGAAGCAGCGAACCTTTATCAACACCTCGTAAAGAATGAAGAGAAGCTTCAAAAAAGGGCAAGATCAGTAAAGTGAATAAATACTCTTGAATTGAAAGACACTGTTTAAAAAAAAGGCAAAGGAACGTTGTGATTCTGTAGGAGAGTTAGTGAAAAATCGTATACTTTGTAAGTAGAATTTGATCGCTTCTGAAGCAAAATATCATTCTCCTGCTACACTAATTTCTCAAATCAGATACCATCTACTGAAAAGAAGCCGCGCCAAGAGAATCAAGTTTCAGAAGCTATGGCGGAGATTTTTAATTACATCGAAAATCACGACGACTCACATTTTACATTGAAAAAGCTCAGAGATATCCTGACGGAGTATGTACCAGATGATAAAAATATAATTGCGAGACTTGAACAAAAATATTTTAAAGATATAATAATTACTACAAAAGTAAAATCTTTTACAATCCTATTTTTTCGAGATACACAAGCTAATATGTTATCAAAAGCTCGGTATGATAATACAAAAAGGGATCCTGAAGAAGAACGGTTGCGAATTGTAGAAGCTATTATTCGTGAAGACATCTGTGGTTGAAACCAAGTCTTATCCACCTCCAAGTAAAATATTTGATTATGTAAGTAGAGATATACCAAAAAGGCTATTGTATTTCTTACAAGAAGTCGGTAATGAAAAACAGAAAAGGAAAAATAGCTAATTCAAAAACAAAATACTCGTCAATAATTCATGCATTACAAGAACGAGCATTTTGATCACAGCTACAATTCAGCCAGTATTTCTCAAATTTTCAATATTTGTTACCCAATATTCAATCATAATTTTCATCGCGCCTCCCTCTATACAATAACAGTGTATTCAATTCAATACTTTGACGCTAAGGCTACAATGTGACTTTAACATCTTAAGTGACACCGGCGTACATAAACGTCTCGCTAAGCCATAGTGTTAATTGCTACGGACGTATACATACGTCTTTCCGAAGTATGGTCTTTTCTGTGCACTGCTAACCATAAAATAATTCCGAAGGCTTGGGAATGCATTAAAAGGACCGTGGCAGTGCTTACGAAGGATTTACTTATTTCAAAGGATTTGCTTATTTTTTCCTTTTCACCCCCCCCCCCAAACATATTACATACGCATATATACGGGGAAAACAGGTGGCATTGGGGAGGGGGGAAACGTATAACTTTCAATGGGTAGTTAAGGGATTAATTATAAACCATACAAATTATGAAGATAAGTAATAAGTGTTAATTTTTGTATATAATCATGTGTATGACAAGTCCATGGGGTCACTGGTAATTAATAATGTTGTTCTTAACTTAAATTTTTTAAACTAACTATTGCGCAGTACTGATACATTTATAAGTATATTATATTAGTGTAAATGAGTATTTTATTTTTTTATTATGTCAGAATGTATTTTGTTTGTTTACTATCAGTAAATTAATAATTTTTTATAGAATATTTTATTTTCCACTATTCAATATGCTTGCGCCCCCCTTAGAGATTTATCACGCCCCCCTAGTGGGACTCTCTCCACGGTTTGAGAAGCGCTGTATTAGGCCTTTCTGCATTTCTTTATAGAAGATATGAATCTGAAAGACTAATAGATGTATTGCATATCTTAGGATTTACAGCTTCGTATTATAATACTGTACACTACGAAATTGCATAGTTTACCGTCCACAGCCTCGTATTTTATCTCACCGGACTCAGGCGCGCTAGTATAATATTTTGGAGACAATGCCGATATAAATGTATATACTCATGATGGTATTAATACTCTCCACGTTATGAGGATGATTAAGATTATTACTCCAAAAGATGCTCTCTTTATGATGACCGTATACAAAAATGTACAACTAAACCAGGTGCAAAAGAGCACCAATATCACATGTATCTTTTCTAACATATGAAAAACCAATTATACCTGGATACAGCAAAATTCAAGTTGAAATTCTACATGATGATCAATCATAAACAGAAAATAACTTTAGCGGAGTTGATTTTTTGTGGTTATACGGAAAGTGGAAGAATATTTCATCGTTGCCTGGATGGAACGGCTTTCTCGAACAGCTCATTAAAATGATAAGGATTTTCCTACTTCCCAGGTTATGTTTCTTTCTTTTATTGATCATCCTGCCAGTAAAGTAGACAAAATTTCACTACTTTACATTGCGCTGCAAATATTGTCTCGTTACATGTCAAAACAACGTGTTTAATTACTTTTAATCAACCTCTCTACTCTAAAGCACTTGAAATCGTTGCTGAGTCAGATGCTAACTCCGAATTTTGTAAGATAATTGTTAAATTAGGAGGATTTCAGATGCCCTGGTCCTTTCTTGAATCCATATTATTCAAGAAGTATCAAAGATCATACATTATAATGCCTTGTATTATCTATGATGATCTTAGAGGACATCAAGATTGAAGATTGTGTATTAAATGAATTCACTGAACAAATCAATTGCCGAAATGTTTCCTATGAAGGGGTTGAAGGGAACTCAAAAACTTATTTATTGATTAATTTCGGAATTATCTGATTGAATTAAAAGCTGGATGTCTTACAGCATTATTATGAGTACAATATTTTGAAATGGTATCAATAACTCTCGAATTCAGTCGCGCTGAATGACTGAGACTTTTCAAGGAACATCTAAATGCTGAATGAAGAATGCTGCCGTATTTTCGTGCTGGGGGTCATTTTTATAAGCAAATTCTGCACATTTATATCTTTGAGATATGATCGATTTGGAAAATACAATGGATGGACAGACTTTTAAAAACTTTAAAAATGGATTCTTCATCATGAAATGAACAGATAAATTGAATTCTGGTTCTAGACAGATATGGTTATCGAACAAAAGAATGCTATCGATGAAGATTGTATTCTTGATCTCCAAGATTTGGAGACAAATATCCTTGACGATGAAAATAATGAGAAGGAATCTGAAATTTTCGAGTGACTGGAAGACAGTGAAGAAGAGGAGGAAGAAAAAATTAACATTCATGTTCATCTTATTATTAAAATTTTTGTAAAACTTTTTCAGACATTCGAATTTTAATTGTAATAATTGTATAAAATGATATTTCTCTCTCTAAATAAAAGTATAATTAAAAATTACTTTATTTATTTCACTACTTTAAATGTTATTAGTACATATAATAGTAGAATATAATTAAAAATTACCTTAAGTATATCTGTCAACAACTTTTTAACTACAAGAAAATGTAAGTGTTTTAAAGAAATATATACTTGATTAATGAAAGCTGTAAGAAATTTAACGTAATAATTAATAAAAAATGCCAAATGTTTATAACTATATAAATTTTTAAGGTTTATAGACTTTATTTGGCTTATTATATCATGTGGCTAACGATTGACCTTGCATTATGCTGTAGATAGATAAGCGCTGCACTTTCAGCACCCTTTATCTCAAAAACGGTTCTATATATAAAAAATTGTTTCAATTACAGTCATAGAAAGTTTTATTCTCTAGAATATTTATAATAAATGTAAATAGCATTAAAGCACCATAGGCAAGAAGATATTTTCAAAAAAAAAGGGAAAAAAAACGATGTTTTTCTTTGACTTTGAATATCTTAAAACGCGGACACGAGATTTTATAAGATTTTTGAGCCAAATTTAGAGTGTCTATACGAGTTTTCAGCTTATTATCTCTGTTCCTCAGTGAAACCCTAATATGACTGGACTATAAAAATAACTGAACGACTTGAGTAAAGGTACTGACCAAATCAATATTTTGTAAGATTCAGCAAGTGTTTGGAGATGATGCTATTGGGGTCACATAAATAAAGAAGTAGTGTAACTGGTTCAAAAGTGGCCGTACATCGGCAGAGAGTAACCGGCGTCCTGGGAAGCCCCAAACTGCTCAAAATGCAGCTGTTGTTGAAAAAGTTGAAAATCTGACAATGAAAGTTCGTTGTTTTTTCATAAGAGAGACTGCTGAACTAGTTAAGATCAGTGCAGATTCTATACATGTAGTTCTGTATGGTCATGAGCAGAGTGGCTGCAAAATTGGTTCCAGGCTTCTTACTTTCTGAGGAACAGAAAGAACTCCATCTTGCAGTTGCATAGGACCTACTGAAAAGTGTCAATGCTAAAATTGGCTCCTTTCGACTTCTGAATGTTCCCGAAAATGAAAATGCAATTGAAAGTATCTCGTTTTCCGAGTCCGTATCCGTTTCGCGATGATCAGGGTTAACACCGTTTCAAAAGAAACTTTATAAGAGTGATTTCGGCAATGGATGGAACGCTAGGCTAAGTGTGGGGTCTAGTTTGAATTGGAGTAGGATCTCAAAATCACGCAAAGTAACAAAGATTTTTTCTGGCCAGAATAAGAATACTTCTCGAACAGACCATTTATGCAACAATGCCCAAAACGATCTTGAACATTTTTGACAAAGTAAGAATCTTATAACTTAAAACAAAATTGCTCTGTGTTTCTATGGAAGACAAAGCTATATAACTGGTGTGGGCAATTTGTTATGACTCGTGGGGACGCATTGAGTCTAAAAAGAGTACCGGAGCGCTACCCCTTTTTTAAACGATTCATTATAAAAAATCAATAAATATAAGTTAAATTAAACAATGGCAGTTTTATTCAATTATGGTGCTTGTTTCATATTGTCTATAACAACAAGAAAGTTTTAAATTTACACTCAGTAACAAATGCATACTCTACTAAACTTCTCGACTAGGGACGTCTTAAAGTATGGGCCAACTGGGCCCGGGGCCTCACCTTAAGTGGGGGCCTCGTTTCGTTCTCGACTTTGTTTTAATTAGATCATGATTCGGATAATCTTAATGGTTAAATATAATTTCCGTACATATTCTCCGAAAAACAGGGAATTTCTAACTGCATGTCAATTGGCACAAAAGGGGTAATACTGTATTCTTATGCGATGACCGTTGTCCATGTCTAGGGCTAGGTCTAATACCATAAACAATAATTCAACTCATTGAGTTGAAATGCAGTCATCGGTTGAACCAGTTTGTGCCTAGGTTTCGGAGATTATGAGTCGAGAACATTTTTTTGTATAAAATTACCGTTTGAGCGAGTATTTAACAATGCATGCTATATACTGTCTGCTTTTAAAGATTTCAAGTAGGGCCTAGTTTTGCATAACGGCCCAGGGCCTCAAAAATCTTAAGGTTTCTCTGGGCCCAGGGCCTCAAAGAGTCTTAAAACGTCCCTGTTCTCGACATTTTCTTTTTTTTTAAATCAGGAGTGAGATTGCTTGTTTAAGTTCCCATCACACCTTTTTTTTATTTTCGTGGAAGAAAAACTTTGCTCACAAATAGCTTTTGACAAAAATATAAAACACAATTTACCCTCAAATATCATTACATATGTTAACTTTTCAGCCAACAAAGATTTGTAAAAGTCAATATCATAGCATTAAATATTTCCTTCATACTATGATCTGACTTCCAGTCAATAAGTTCAAGCTTATCAGCAGGAGTGGAATAACAAATTAAACTGAATTTATTGGCTCGATTTTCTTAAAATTCTGAAATCTTGTGACCTCGTCCTCCCAACACTACGGGTTATCTCATAGTAGAAACATTTTCAGGTACTTTTTCTGATAGTGAAAAATAAAAGGCAAATCATTGATTACACACGGAAAAAATATATCGGATTTTTTTAACAATATATAAAAATATTTTCTGACTGTCTTGGCCCTTTTGTTTACGCACGTGATCCTTGCGCAGCTAGCAGCCCACCCCTGATGTGTAACAAGCTTTTTCATCGCAGAAATGTGCATACTAATATGCAATAAAGTCAGTATCTTAATAGCAGTTAAACAGATTGTAATTTCCACATAGAGTTCCGATTCATCGATTGGAAATTTTACAGAAGAATTACATCTCATCATTTTGAACCTCGTTAAATTGATTAGGAGGATACCTAAACAATGCGCCTTAACTATGCGGATGATGCTCCTTTCTCACTCTTCACACTTCAACACAACACTCATGTAAAGGACTCTCTACAAGTTGAGTCTAAAGGTACCAGGACTTAAACTCAAGACACGACATAAAGAAACGTCTACTCGACGAGCACGGATACTTCCTTAAATGATGTAGATTTCCGTCTATTGTCACTAGCATTTCAAAAGTGAAAGGTGGGAATTCTTGTATATCGTCTCCAAAGTGTTATGAAAATGGATATTTTGGATTATTTTTGAATTAAATCAAATAGATTGTATCAGTTGCGATTGTTTTAATTTTGAATTAAATTAAGGCGATGTACCCTAAAAATCATTAAACTGTCGAAAAACATTTTATTAGCTTATTTGATACCCCGATTCTTTATAAATATGCCTGCCAAATTTCAAAGCTTTACCTGCATTTTTCATTAAGTAATGGAGCAACTACCTCGCCTACATTTCAGATTATCTGCTAGAAAAGAGCCTGATAAAAAAAATGAAATAATTATTTTTCTAATGCGCATCCATGAGATTGACATTATTTATGCAGTAATAAATCATTTTTTAAAAAAAATTGTGCAATTCAAGCAAAAATTCTAGTTTGTGAATTAATTACTGGAAGATCAAATGGATTTGGTCAAGATTTAAAAGTTGTGCGTGCTTTTTATATTATTATGAATCAAATTAAAACTTCAAAACGGATTCTCCCAAAGCACAAATACTAAATCTCATTTTGGTTACACAGATAATTAAAAATCTAATTCGCAAGAATAGAAAAACTCTCCCATTTTTATATAGTTGTTTTTGGTGATATATATATATATCCCATGTGTGCGAGATTCAACACTTTTATTATTAAAATATTTTAAGATATTTATTTAAGGTGGACTTCTAAATGTACTGAAAAGGTCAGGGTACTTTAACTTAATGAAATCACATTATTTGGATATGAAACTTTTGTTGAGAACGTAAATTACTCATATAAATCCACCTTGAAATGTAAAAATGTCAGAAATGGTCTAGAAATTTTTTGAATTACGAAAAATACATATATCTTTGCTTCCAAAATGCTCGGACGCCATGTTTGGCAAGCTTTATTGTAATGACTGCAGATGGCGCCACATGTATGCAATCTACGTACAAAACTTTTAAAACATTACTTTAGAAGAAAATTGAGCATAAACTGCTTAAATACACATTAAGAATACTTTATTTTATGAAAAAGAATATTTTGCTACATGAATAATGATTTTAATCACTTCAGAAACACTAATTCTGCTTTTTTTATTTGAAAGGAGGAGGGGTAAGAGAATTAAAGTAACCCTAGACTACGTCATGAGATAACGTCATTGTTGGGGAGGGGACCTTCTTCATTGGAATGAAAGAAGGAAGTTCTGACAATTTGTTTCCAAGATGAAACGGTCAAGTGACCTTGAGATAAGGTTGACGAGGGTGGGGGAAACACATGAACAGGATAGCTGTTTATTTCAGGGAGAGGCGATTGGAATCTATTTTGGGACTAAAAAAAGGGGGTTATTGTGGGGTGTATACTTCTTAGTGAGTTGAACATTGTAGAATTGTCATTTCAACCAGACTGAAAGCTCTTAAAGCTAATTTCTGCAGGGAGTGGTCAATGGATGCTATGCACCGGGGCCCTAAAATAATCAAGAATTAAAAAAATATACTCTTGCATATGAAAACTTTACAATACTCCTATTGATGTCAATATGGCGAGATGTAAAATTTATCGTAAACATTATTATTATGGATATCTAAAATTCGACAATCTTCAAAATAATTCTTGATGTTACGAAAGTTTAGTTTTTGTTATTCGATTTGGGAAGCTCCCAAGAATCCCCACCTCAACTGGACTTTTTAGAAGGTATAATTTAGAAGTGGACTTATATTAATAAAGTAGCGAAATTTTTATGAAGAAGCCTGGTTGTTATTTCAATAGTAACTCTAAAAATAATGTGAATGTTTCAAAAATCTTAATTTAGGCTCTGTAAAGAAAAATCCTAACTATATATACATAGAAAAAATATTACATAGAAGTATTTTCAATGAAAAGAGAATGTTTTGAAAATGTAATTTTTCTTCATGTTTTTGCTATAAAATTACATTTAAACAGTTTTAATGTAATGGAATATAATGGAAAATTTTAATCGAATTGTTAAGTAATTACTACTCTGTGCTAATGGATCACATAAGCAGAATAAAAAATTCGTAAAACGGAGAATTATGCACAGATCTCAAAAATAAGTTATTTTTGTATTTGGAAAGGAAGTCCTTTCCGAAATTAAAGCAGCTACGTACAAATGGACTGCACTCTTAAAATTTCCCATTAGGAAAAAAATTCAATCAATATTAGATATGTAAATTTTGAAGATAAAAGATTAACTATAAATGAGAATTTTTACAGGGTTTATTAAAGTAATTTATGTGCCTGGAGCAGGATTAGCAAAAGAGAGAGAGAAAGAGATTAGTGTCGCTCTATAAAGCAACAAGAGGGCTATTGATCACAAACCTCGTAATGTTCAACCTCGGTCGAGTAACGAGAATGACACCTGAGCTGGCATCCCTCTTTCCTAACTACCACATAATTGGGAGGAATGGCCTCATCTACATGGAGGGTCTTTAGTGGCAACAGGATTTGAGCCCATGACACTCCAGACATGAACTCGTGACCATAACCACTAAGCTACTGCGCCCACCAGGAATAGCAAAAATTCTATTGAAAAGGTTAAGGGAGTCTGATAACCAATCAGTTTTTAATATATTTGAAGTTTTCTGAGAGTTGACAATCTCAATATTCGACAGTTTAGAGAGAGTGATTAGTTTAGCAATCATTTTAAAGCATTTTTCCATTCTTAAAAGTTTAATTAAAAACTGGAAGGAGGTACCGCCCCCTCCCTTATCTGCCTAATCGCGGACCAACTCCCATTGTACAAATTATGCAACTCTATCACAGCTCAAATTGTAAAACTGTAATTTCCTTGTATTATGTAGTTCATACGGTTTTTTTCTTCCTAATTGGCTGTAAAATTTGTAACACATCGTCACGTTTAACTATTTTTGCACGTTCATGCAAAGCCTCCCTATCATAAATATAAATTTGTCCAAACTGTGAGTTTGCTCCATACTGTAAAAAAGATATAGTTTCTTTTGTTAACTTCACCTTAAAAAAAACCTTGAAATAAATTTTTTACAGCATCATGAAATTTTTTTTGTATATAAAGAGAGATATTTAGGAGAATAATCGGTTCGTTCAGTGAAATGGCTATTAACTCTTACTTTTACTACTAAAATCGCTTCTGTTCAGTTATGTTTTGAGGTTCTTAATTTTTAAAGAGCAATATTTGTGTTTTTACACATAGTTAAAAACCTTAGAAGCTTTTTTTTGCTTTCATTAATTTTTTCCTATTGAGAAATTGCAGGGCTCAAAACATTCTTGTGTTACTAAAAGACAATATTTGGAAGAGGTGGAATACTACTGAAAATTATATGACTTAAAATCAGCCTTTTTTCAGCTGATACTACAATGAGACTTTATTGAGTTCAAGTATTCCGTATACACAAATAT
>BMAO01039249.1:0-17278 GCA_019973975.1 Trichonephila clavata
AATAAAATTAACAGATTCTATTTGTAATTAAATTTAAGGACACATGTCGTAGTGTGTGTTTAGATTACTGGTGATAAAATGAGGTATATTTAAATTATTTGTAGGCTTAAAATTAGGAAATTTCTTTAAAAAATTACTTCATTTTATTGTAAAATTATTTTTTTAATCGAAAATATATGCATTTCTAGATAATATTTTTCTCTTATTGTTTTCCTAGCGGATTCCTTTTTGATGGGTAAGATACATTAAAAAAATGATCTTTCCGATTCTGTAATTATTTTTTGTCTGAGTTTCATAGATTAAAGTTAGATAAATTATTTAAAGAATTTCTTCAATACTCCATCTCAGTATAACTTGGCAGTGTTGAGAAAGGTATACAATGTACCAATCTACTTGAAAAATAGCTCTACTTTTTTGTTTTGAATTTAAATCCAAGGAAATAGATAGAAATTTGTAAAAAAATTGCATACGTTGTAGAAATGTAATTATTTTTTAGACAAAGTTAATTAATACTGTCAATAGTGCAACGTTATGAAATTCCAGTTTGGCTGAAAACCGATTTTCGACGCCAACTTTTGTCATTGTTGTAACAATAAAATTATTACAACAATGCAGATATATCGAAGTTGGCGCCCAAAACTAGTTTAACGTTTTTAATTAATATCTTTTTAATTAATTGCAATATCGGAATATAAATGGTCAAAACATGCATTGTCATCCAAACTAAACATGTATACAAAATTTCAGCTCAATGGGAGGAAGATATCAGCTTCAAAATTGAGTTGCAAGATTCCACCGAACAAATTACATACATACATACATACATACATACATACATACATTGTAAGTTAAATAAAAGCTTTTAATAATGAAACTATTTCAACACACACATAAATTAAACTACAAAGCAGTATGAATAAAATTAACAATATAACCGTATATATATAAACCATTTTTTTCCCTTTCAGATTTATAAAAATAAACTTTTTAAAGCCAAATCTTGTCGGAAACTTATACAAAATATTTATACAGTATTTTTTTTTCTTACTTTTGTATGAAATGTATTTAAAATATCATTTACGCTTAAACATTCTGAAATAATTTTTTTTAAATATACCCACACTTATTTTTAAAAAGAAAGTATCTCAACATAAATTAAAATAACAAACAATATAAATAAAATTAACTCAAATTTAACATTTAAAAAATCATTTTATTCAGATCCTCATAATATTCGAAATAATCAGGTGGATATAACATTTCTCTTACTTCTCTTACAATATTATCTAAGCAAAGATTTTCCAAAAATTCTTCAGTTACATAATTTATAAGTTCCAATAATAAAAAGTGCTCATTTTTTTTTCAAAAAAAGATTATTATAAAAAATATTTAAGAAAACGATTTAAAACATTCCACAGCTTAGTGTATAGTTTAACCAATAGGTGGCGCCATGAGCACTTTAAACATTCCTAAACAATTTTTTCACACATTTAAAAAACAACTCAACTTAGCAGCAGGAGGAAAACAACTCAACAGCAGGTGAAAAACAACTCAACTCCCCCATCAACTCGAAAACAAAAACCGTAGCAGGAGGGAAACAACTCAACTCCATGCCGCCTCCGCGCCTTTACAGCAGAATCGGCTTTTCTTATCTACTTATATCATTAGAATACTAAACTATATTATTGCGAATCTTTTATTTTGCAGCAATATCTTCTTAAATTTCAAATAAAACCCTTCCAAGATTAATAGTTCTACGGAATTTCATCATTTTACTAAAATATAATATTAGTATAATAATATAAAATTATTTTAATACATTTTTTTTTAAAAATCAGAACGACGTGATTGTCAAAAAGATCACCAAAGAAAAATAAAACTCTTTATGCAAGTTTGAATACGTAATTGTAGCAATTGAGACAGAGACATTAACAAACTTTTTTACGAGGTCCAATAAAAAGCTTCTATTTTAATGCGACTGATTTAATCTATCGATGTACGATCGCTATTTGTTATGTGAAAGCCCCATTCATCAATTAACTGCAGGTTTTATATATTTCTGAAAGTCTTTAAAACTTAGCACATCTGGAAAATTATTTTTTAAATAGTAATACAAAAGTATAAATCACGAAAATATGGAAGTATTAATAGTATTTAAAAAAATTAATATTTGTTAAGCTGAGTATCAAGCATTAGAAAAATAACTAGCAAAACAAGAACTAAGTTATATTTTTATCTGAAAACCCTCTTAGGATTCTAGTATAATTTATGTGGTTGAAGGAAACGATTTTGATGAACTTAGCTACAACAGAATCATTTATTATGGAAAGTAGCAAAGAAATAATTGACTTACATAATATTTCTAGGATTTCAAAACTGAATGAATACTTTATACCCTTTTTTTAAAAAAGAAATACAGTTTCTCTCCTAATTTTCTTTACAAAACATGTACTGTTAAACGTTTTTTCTTAAATGTATTTATGTTGTATGTAAATGTTAAAATTTTAATATAAATAACTGTGCAGCTAATGATTGTTTACTTATGGGACTTGTAAAAATTATGAAAAATCAACTATACAAGGTTTTCGATTTAAGAAAAATTTATTACTTGTACTGCTTTGACATAAGATGGAATGCACCACCTTTAAGCTACTTTACTGCACAAACAATTGTATTTTTCAAATGGTTTTGGATTATACCTACTGCATTAAAAAGAGTGTTGTGTAACTAATATTGTTGACTGTCTTAAAAAAAGTAGACAATTTACTGCTTTGAAAACTAAATAAAATATTAACTTATATTGCATTTCCCATCATATAAATATTACTTACTAATTAATTACATTACACAATCTTTAATGCTTTAGAAAGTCTTTCACAACTGTGATGCAATTATAATGTATATGTCACCACAGCTGAAAATCCCATCTAGCACTCTGTAAGATCAAAATGTCATTCGAGACTTTCAGAGATGTAAGAATATTTACTTCATTCATCTGGTTGATACACAGAACACATATAAAGCAACCTGAAAAACTATAACTATTTAAAGTATTTAAAAAACAAATAGTATATCAAAAACTGGTCCATTACTGGACAAAAAAATGAATAAATCCTTATTAGTACATCCATACCATAAGAAAGGCAATCACTTTAAATCATTACTTTCACTACCATTTTCCTCATCGCCCATGAAATATAACATATGGATGAAATACCTGTTTCTAAATAGGCAAGGCAGATTTTCAAGGTCTATTCCTGTGTAACAAATAGCACAAATATTATCAAAATGATGAATAATTTATTATTAAATATTATTTACACATAAATTAAAACATATTACTCGTACTTACTTTAGTATAAACTTTTGCTTGTATTGATAGCAAGCATTAACATCACCTGATTCTATATATTTTATATTAAACACTTACCTGCAAAAAAGTATACATGTATTTTCTAAATTCGTATGTTCCAAAAGTATAAATCAATTTTTTTGCCTAAAATTTTATTAATAATGAATGATATAAAAAATTACCATATTCCCATCACTTTCCAAAATTTGTGTGGTAACATTCAACTGCAATGGAATCTCTATCCTGCATGATTTTTAAATTATATGCTTCTAATATACTGTCATAATGCCATTTGTGACAAAAATTTGGTTATTTTTGATAATTACTTACCTCCTCATCTGATATAAAAATGTACAACAACTTTACCCCCATAAAAACATAGCTAAATGTCTTGGAAAACATAAAACAACTCCACAACAAGCATATATCAGGTGTTAAAGATACAGTTAAGTTTTTTTTTGCAAATAGTTTTTGAATTGAGTAATGTTAACTAGCCTGAGCTTAAATGTTTTCTTTCTTGACAATTAAAAAAAGAACCATTCCAGAGTTTTCCTTTTTATTTTTATATCCCTAATAGTAGGCTTAAATATTTACTGTTAGTTTAAATGCTGATTGGGAGGTAGGTACATGAGGATCTGGTAAATAATTCTTTAGTAATAACTTTTTACCTTTCTTTTACTGAATTGCATGTTGAGACAATTGTTCCTGAACTATTTTACCTTGCAATAAACAATTTAATACTACAAGTAGAAGTTCGGTCTCCTGGTTTTTCTTATGTCATTACATATTTCTTTGGCGGAAGACCCCACGCCACACTTTCTATCTGAGATATGGAAAGAAGTATATTCAACATTTTCAACAACATGGAATCTCTCAAACAATTTAAAAATGAACTTAATATGTTTACATGGTGCATGATTATCTGAGCATTTACATGTATACCAAGCTGAACATGATAATTTTACACACCTGTAATGGCATTGATCACACACACAGACACACACACACACACAACCTCTTTCTGAAATGCTTCCATAATCTTTTTAACTACATAAAATACATCTCCATTAGTCTGCAATTTTACAAACCAAAAATTTGTTGCCTGGTCATAAATATCTGTCAGGAATTTTTAATGCATTTTAAAATGGAAATAGTTTGTGAGGATATAAACTGGGGAGAGTATCATTTAAAATTCTATAATGTGCTAAATATGTGTCATGCTGTATTTTCAACAAACTATCTGCTTGACAGTTAAATTTTCACTTTAAATAATTGGACACTCATGTATTGTGAAAAGATTAACAATATATATTTTTATCAGTATTGACATGCAGAAGTAGATGATGTAACTTATACTATTAGTAGGCTGAATTACAATAATTATCATCAAAATATTTATTGAAAGCAGGCTTTTTATCAGTCGATGCAATTTTAAAATTTTCCATTATTTGTTTACATCTTATTGAACTTATTCCTTCCAAACGAAGCTACTAGAGAAATTTCCCTTTGCATTTCAAAATTGGAAAACAAGATCATTTAATCATTTCTTCCAAGTGCATTGAAGGTGCCAGTTGTAAAGCCAAACACTATTCCGAAATATGTTTTAAAAGCATGTGAAACTGTTTGGTCATCATTGGCCGTAATGCAATTAATTCTTAACTGGGCACCCTTTCTCTCAGAATGTTGAAACACAATACATGTTTTTTGTATTTAATTTATTAGTAATAACATGAGCAACAGAGTAAAGCATTCCTTATTAGTCAAGTACAATTAAACTTAGTAAACAGAAAATATGCGAAGTAAATTCACAGTATTTTAAATCATACACAATATTTTAGAATTTTTTCATCATTTTTTTTTCTCAGCTTATTTTCAACCTTTTGTTTAAAAACTATTGAGTAATGAGCTCAAGACTAGTATGGGGGGGGGGGGTTGGATTTGGCGATTTTTATATAGATATCATGGTGAGATAACGAATTCATTCTTTCTTCCAGACACATATTGGAAAGGGAAATAGCTTGGCGCGATCGATATTGGTCACCAAAGAAATTGGCATCTCCAAGGGCTATAATACTCTTAAAACGAGTAATGTTTTTAGAAAGTCTTAAAACCATATTAACCACTTCTTATTTCCTATTAACTGAATGCATATTCTAATACTGAAGATTTTTCAATACCCATTTCAAGATTAGCTTTAATGAACTCTATACAAGTTTTATAAACCAGTTGAAATGCTTGATTATGCTTTGAAAAATATATTACACTGATCCCTTAATAGTCTTTATAAAGAGTGATTCTACCAAGATATTCCATTAATAATTGGAATATAGAATCTGATATTTCTATACAACTAGTTTCTCTTTTATATGTCTAGGAAGCTTCACGTTAGCAAATGTGTTAAATATCTAAATCTACAAATTCACTCATGATAGGGAAAGTTTAGATCTTTACATGCGATTCGTATAAAATTTTTTGCGATAGATAATACAATTTAATAATGATTTTTTTCTTACTTTAATTAAATAAATGTATTTTCTTATTGTTGTGAAAATAGCCGTACTTTGAACGGCGCTTGGGTGGAGTGATGTCACGCCCCACCCCTATGATGTAAACCACTCCGAACGTGCAGGCAGAGGGTGAGGTCATTGCTCTACTGTCTCGCAGTGTGAATAAAGCCTTTTTTTATATGACTTCTCTGGAACTACATTAAGAAAACCAAAAGCACCCAGCATCGGGCAGATGCAGCCTACAAACAATTGAATTTGAACTACACGGAGAAAAAAGTAATTTTCAAAAATGAGTACATGGACATGCTCATTTTGAAATGAGTTTGTTTGTATCATATTTGAACGCATGCCTTTTCGAATATGAAACATTACATGTACTCAAAATTTCAAAAAATGGTTAATTAACACTATCAAACAAATTAAAAAAGATATTCAGGATTAGAGAAGTTTTTTTTATAATACTGGCTACATATTTTAAAAATTGGGGTTCAGCAACAAATTTAGTTCTTATAAATCTTCCGAACTATTTTTCGTTTCTACCACGCTATACCCGCGGACGAACTCATGAGTACTAGATTGTTTTGATTTTGTGGTTGGACTTTAAATCAAAACTGTCTTTTTCTTGACTTTTGAATTAAAGTTTTTACCTATTTGTTTTACAAAAGTATGCGCTTTGTTTTTAATATATGGCTATAATAGGAATTTAGCGGAAAAATGTGATAAAAATTTGCCTTTCTTTGGCGGATTACTTAAAAAGACAGTGTTATAAATTTAAGGTATGTGGCTACCTTCGGATCATTTTATTGAAACATATAAATTTTCAACTAAATAAAAACTTTTTTCTTTAAAAAGGGTGTGCAAAGAACTAGGAATTAAAATACAATTCCACAAAATTTTAAATAATTTTTTTTTAAATGTAGTATAGCCTTGGTGATGTCAATTTCTTTTGGTTATCAAAATCGATCGCCAAGCTACTTTACATAGCGATAAATGTCCGGAAGCCAGAATAAATTTGTTATCTCACCATAATATCTGTATAAAAATCGCCAAATCCAAAGAAAAATAAACAAATCCAAAGGGACCCCCCTATACTACACTTGAACCTAATTTTGGATTGGGAATTTTTAGTGAAAAATTGCAGTTACAGTAAACCTATTGAAAATTCTAATAAATATATTCAAATAATATTAAAACTGCAAAAAATAACATCATTATCTGTGCCTAGAGTGATAAAATTTATATTTTTTTTGAAATCTGTCAATTTTTTTTTAAAAAAAAGTGTTTTTTTTCTCACAAATTGTATGTGCAATAAAATGCATAAATACCTACACAGAGATTAAAGTCTATAATACAAATAATAAATAAAAATTTTCTGAAAATTTCAATTCAATATCTTAAAAAGAAATCCATTTGTGAACTTTACTGTGAAGCCAGAAAACATAGTTTCTCAGACAATGCTTTTAAAGATTTAAATACAATATGAAAAATGTTCTACTAGTTGTACATTTCTTAAACTCACCATATTTATAGCTCAAACTCTCTTTAGCTTCATATTTAACTAATTTTTTAACCCTTTTGCTGTTTTCTGGACAGTTATAGATTATAAAAATTGTCGAAATTAGTAAAATTTTCATTAAAAATTGCAATTAGGATCTTTTACACAAAATTCTAATGAATGTATTCAAATAATATTTATACTGTACATAAATAATGAAACATCTCTATATATGTATTAGGAAATAAAAGATTTGTATTACTTTTAAAAGTTTTTTAAATATGCCGAATTTTATGCAAAAACTTGATTTTTTAAAAAATTAATGATTTTTTCTTTTATTTAAAAGCAATGAAGTACATAAATACAGTGAACCCCAAAAGTGTTCATACACTTGCAGTTTCCTATAAAATTTAATGATTTCGACTAATAAAAATTAATATATAGAAGTTGTAATTTTTTTATGATATCTGCAACTTCTTAAGGGAATGACAATTATTTTTTTAAAAATAGTATAACTATTATTATTAAAAATTAATAATCAAAAAGCTACTGAAATATTATGCCACAAAAGTCTTCGCACACTCAACAAAATCTCAACATAGCTTTAAATATTTTATTTCTTTCTTAATTTAGAACTTAGAAGAATTTCTTTTAGTGTCCACAACAACTTTTAAACGTCTTGGTATAGATTGAATCAGTTTTTTGTAATTTCTGCATCGATTTACCGCCATGCTTCTGTGATTGTTTTTACTTCCCATTATGTGTTTATATGGCATGTGTTTTCTTTTTATTTTAACTGTAGTTCTCCCCAAATATGCTCTGCTGGGCTAAATAAATTGATTGAGGAGGTGTTTTCAAAATTTGGGACAGTTATAGAGACACCAGTGGTGTGCATTGAGTTCAGTTCGCTTGACGTCATTATCCTGTTAAAAAATGTAGTGTTCAATATCAAATTTTGGACAAACAATTTAAAATTGTTCTTTAAAATTTTTGACTAGAGCTCATGATTCTCAATACTATCAAAAAATACCAAATTACCTAATTCTGTAACTGATTTACACCCCCACGCAATAGCACTTCCACTTCCATGGTTCATTCAACCAAATAGATTCTTGTGACTAAGTTTCAAAAAATTCAAAATTGACAGGAAAGTGATTGGGATGACAGAAAATTCAACATTTTTGGTTCTGATGGGCATATAATAGTTTTAAAAGAAAAAATGAAACATTTAATCCCGTGAATTTATATGGAACAAGAGCTCCTCCACCTCCATTCTTCAACACATAGGTGTTCTTACGGGGGGTGTAAATAGGCTTCAGGATTAGGTAGTTTGGTATTTTTTGATGGTATTGAGAATCATGAGCTCTATTTGTTGTTGTTGTCGTGTCCTCCCCGAAGGGAAGGAATGAAAGTTGCCATAGCCTGTGAGACAGGGTGAGCTCTATTTAAATATTTTAAAGAGAAATTTTAAATTATCCTCTCAAAATTTGGATATTTCAGACGACTTCATTTTTTAACAGGATAATGACACCAAGCGAACTGCTCTCAATGTACACCGCTGGTGTCTCTATAACTGTACCCAAAATTTTGAAAACACCTCCTCAATCAATTTATTTAGCCCCGCAGAGCATATTTGGGGAGAACTAGATTTAAAATAAAAAGATAACATGACATATAAACACACAGTGGGAAGTAAAAACAATAATCACAGAAGCATGGAGGTAAATCGATGCAGACATTACAAAAAGCTGATTAAATCTTATACGAAGACGTTTAAAAGTTGTTGTGGACACTAAAAGATATCCTACTAAGTTCTAAATTAAGAAAGAAATACAATATTTATAAAGCTATGTTGGGATTTTTGAAAAGTGTATGAAGACTTTTGTGGCATAATTTTTCAGTAGCTTTTTGATTATTTATTCTTAAAAATAATAGTTATACTATTTTTAAAAAAATAATTATGTCATTCCACCAAGGACAAGTTGGAGATATAAAAAATTACAATCCCAAAATATTAATTTTTATTAGTTGAAAACAATAAATTTTATGGGAAATTGCAAGTGTACGAACACATTTTGGGTTCACTGTACATACACAGAGATTAGATTTTGATTCATAACACAGATAAAACTAAATAAAACATGTTCTGAAAATTTAAATTCAATATCTTAAAAATATTTTGTGTAGGGATCAGCATCTGATTTTGTTAACTGCAATTCCAGTTTACTAATTATGCTATAACTTTTCTTCTAAATATCGTAGAAACAAAAATAGAGTGTTTTTGGAATCTGAAATGTATAGGCTTTAAAAACACAAAAGTAATTTTCACCAAAACTGCGAATTTTGGGTAGTCACATATTGTAATGAAATTTACTTGATTCATAATAAGTCATATTGTTTGATTTTTTGGGCACTTGCTTATAGGCAAATAAAAATTTAAGTATTCCTTTGCTACATTGGAATAATTTTAGTTTTATTTTCATATTGAACTTTAAAATGGCTTGCATGTCTTGAAAAAGGCAAGCCTATACAAAATAAATTTTTGTTTTCAATTAATAATCTTTTTAAGAGACTAATTTCTTGTAAATTTTAAAGAACTTTTTTAGCTTATTGGTAAACTTACGGAAAATGTCTTAAAAGTTCTCATAGAGAAATTATTTAAAAGAGTCAACTATTTCAATACATTTATTTTATGATTCCTTTCACTTTCATTTTCGAATATTGAAAGAATCAAAATTTACTGAAAATAACAGAATGAGCAAAAATTGAGTTAGTAAAATTGAACTTAAGATATTTCAAGACTGTTTTTTTAATTTTCAGTTTGGGACATAGCATGTAAAAATTAAATCTACTTAAATACTAATATTTAATGCATATTTTGTATTATTAATAATTGGTCTACATTGTTTAAATTGGATTCATCTTATAACATAGTGCAGAAGGCTCTTATGACCATTTAAAAAATCTTATTAAATTGATATTTAAAAAAATAGAGAAGCTGAGTCAAAGTAAGTTTTAATTCGCAACTTATTGATCTTCTGGTTTATAAAACACCTTTATTGTGACTATAGTGTTGTGTTTATTTGGATGAAAATAAATGAAAAATATATATCACATTTTTTATATTTAACGCAATATAAATATATTGTATGCCTTTACTCATTAAAGAAAGGCAGAGAAAAATTATGTACTTACTGTAAAATCTGGCATATGCCATAGCATCGTATAACCTGCACTTATACTTTCAAGTAGCAATTTTTAATTTTATGTTTATTTACTGTATAATGTGCACCCCGTTTTCATGAAGAGACCTGAGATGTATGTCAGCCATGCTCTTAAAGTTTGAAAGTCATTTATTCTAAGCTTTAGTAAAAAATGGTATACATCTAGAAGTGCAACCCTTTAAGTTCATAAGGAATGCCATTTCTTTTAAATAACCATTATTTTGATCTATGTAGAAATCTAATTTTTTTTCCTGTGCTCACATTTTTTAAAGCTCTTATTTTTATACCTGGTATATAACGTGCACGCATAAAGTTCAATCTTATTTTTTGTGTTAAAAGTGTGCACCATACACCAGATTTTACGATACATATTACCACAACAATGCCAATGTTCAAGATAACGTGCCAAGTTGGTGACCCTGATTTTGCATGCGTCGTATGCGCCAGATTGACTACCATGTGTTGTATTACATATAATTTCACCAATATGGTTGCAATATTATGAAAGTACCAAAAATTAATACAGCTTGGGTACAAAAACTCCTGTATGCAGGTATGTTGTACACAAGTGAAAAAACATAAATCTTGGTACTTACGTATTATCACAACCAATTGGCGACATTATATGAAACAAATCACCTGTTTGCCAATTCAGCATGTTCAACACACAGGAACTCGGAGGGTACTTGCTTATTTTCGCAACAGTCGCTGACTCTAAATAACTCGCTGAGTTGGCCACTAGGTACTTCATTTCATATAATGTCACTAATAGGTTGCAATAAGACGCAAGTACCAATCGGGGTTGCCAACTTGTGAGTTATTATTTGATTTGGTATTTGTTGTGATAATACGTAATTTGTGGTCAGACATACATGAAGCACCATTTATTAAATTATAGTTTACAGAAACATGCTTTTATCGAACTAAAAAGTAAGAAATAAATCTTAGGAATAAAATTAATTCATTCGAGAAAACTAATGTCATTGTGGTAAAAGCGTGGGGTCCTCTGTACTACATTTTTACACTAACTCTGCATTTTGGAATAGAACTAGTAAGAAATTATAACAATTGATATTGAGTACCCCACGCTTTTATACGCAGTTATTATTTTTCCAGTTTCAATTTCTTTATTTTTTTCCTCTGCTTTTTTCTTGGCATTTCTAAATACCTTGTGTTCTATTTCTTTAAATCTTGGCTCTCATATTTTTCTAATTGGTTTTCTATAAAAAATTACTTACATTTTTGCTTCTTAATGTAATTCCTTTTTGCCAGGAATAAGCCATTCTTTTAAATTATTTTCATTTTGAGTTCTTAGTGGCAGACTGTCATCGTTGATTGAAAACTATTGGATGCCAAAATTTATTTGCAGCAATTTCAAAACCACGTCTAAAAGGTGTTTATTGTGTACTGATAACAAATTAGTTCCTGTATATATATTATTCCAATGTGTGGTATTTTTTGAACTGTTGTTTTTATAAATGTGAAATTCAAGAAGACATGCCTTCATGTGTAATATTTATAAAATTGTATTTTTTAAACCTTTTAACTTGTTTCTAAATTTTGAATGCTTTATTTTTAATTTGCATTAGTTTCATTTCTGCTTGCTAGCATAAATCTTCATTTTAATATTTCCACTCAATTTATTTTAAATTGTGCACATAGTTCAAGAGAATCTTTCTCTTTTATATATGTATACATATTATGGATAAAAATTAATCTATGAATTTCATACATTTTGCACTTTCTGCCATAGACCATTGGTTTCACATTGTAACCTTTGTCATCGTGTTCTAATACTCATATGGGCGTAGCATAACACTACATGTATTATGCTAAATTTTGTAGATAGCCATTTAGAAAACTATATAATTATGAACAACATTTGTAAAAATTTTACTCTTATGAGGAAACTTTCAAAATTCCTCTCAGAACCAGCTATCTATAAATAATTTAGATGACTCACATATCCTAACATGTAATTTATTTGAGACAACACTGTTTGAAAGACATTTTCACTCACATTTCATAACTCAAAGACATGATTTGATAAAAAAAAAATAAAAAAAGCTGTTTATTTATGTACTTTTATACACTAGAACCTATATTTAAAATGATAATTCAATGTATATTACATTAAAATAGCTGTTCTGTACAAATAAGGATGGAGTTGACTATAATATAGATTAGATAGTGTTTACAAAAAAATCAATAAAAAATAACTTATTGAAGAAGACATGTTTCAAAAATCTCACTTATATTCATGTTTATTTTTTAATGTATATATGTATGTGTACAATTTTCAGAATAATATTTTAACAATGTGATTTTGGTTTTGTTTTATTTTTCTTGTTAACAGTGAATAATTGAAAACAAGGCATTGGAAACAAAATGGCTAAATTATGATTCTATTGTCCTTATGATGTTATATTTTCTTTTAAATGGGTGCTTAAAACTTCTCTAAAAACTCTTTCTAGTTGGTTAAAAAACTTGTGCATTTTCAATGTTTTGTTAATGCAAAAATCTACTGTTTTAGTTGTTTTTACATTCTTCTAGGACTGAAATTTTAAGTATTTTAATTTTAAAAAAACCATTAACTTAAAAACTATAATATTTGTTTTCTTGGTGATAGGAGAGTGTAAAATCAGTTGATTTAACAAAAAACGAGCTTAATTTGTAATATAGCAATGCATTTTCTTTATTTCCATCTCGATGGATGTGTTTCTATTTAAACAAAACAATTGATAAAAAGAGTACTTACACACCTGGGCTAATGAGTTAGTTTAGTCAAAAGCTTTTTTTCTTCAGGTACATAATATGTAAAAAAAGCTATTTCTTTCTGGCATTGTTTTGAAATTTTACTTTGAAAAATTGTTATTTATCATGTTTCCTAGATATTTCTAATAACATTATTGAACGGCTGAACTTTTTTAAATAAAAGGTAATTTTCTGCTTGTATATGATTTTAAGGAAACAATATAATGCTTCTAGAAACATAAATATAACTTATAATGAGCCAAATTGCTTCGGAACTAGTTCAAAATGCATACACATTTGTTTAACTATTACATCGAATTTATTTTGGCAGTTTTCAAAGATTTATATTTGCGGTATAAGTTCGAAGACATGCAGTTTGTGATCAAATAATAGTAGCATTTTGTTTTTGTTTTTGAAATGTATATTTTTGTTGATACTTGTGTATTATCACCACCGTATTGGCGACATTATATAAAACGAAGTACATGGTTGCTAATTCACGCGTACGACACAAGCGAAATCGTTACTGCTAATTGGCGAATTATCTTTGACTTAGGCACTTTCGCGATAATACGTGAGTACTTTTTGTTACACACAATAAATGTAAAAGAATTTGCTTCGAAGTTAAGTGAAAAATTTCATGAAATGAAAATAAAATATGTAAGATGAAGAAAGAGAAAATTTACAACTCAGGTATCACATTTTAAATCCCTTAAGGGTCTCAGGTGTTAACCCTTTTTTTTCGAATTTTCGAAAAAAATATATCTTGTTCTTCATTTTTTTGTAACATTTGATACTAACCACGTGACAATACTCTAAAAACTTCGAAAGTTATTCAAAAAATTGCAAACAGCAATTTAGTCATAACAACTTTCAAATGGACACATGCCACGCCCATTTATTTTGATTTATGCATACCTTTCATTTTTCTGTTTTTAATAAGCCTCATGAAATATTTAAGCGCTTGAGTTGATCAGAAGGAAGCCTACAACTCAACACATTCATTCTGCTGTTTTTGATTCAGTTGTGTTTACTTTAGCACACGTTTTTTTAAAACACTTTCTAAATCGAAGATATTTGTTGTTTTATTCTGAAAAGTTCATTGGGCAATCGCCCCAGAAAAGATTTAGAGGAAATAAATATTTAAAGGTAAGTGACTCACATGTTACAGATATGAAAGATACGAGGAAGTGTGCAGAAATGAAAAGTACAAATAAGTGTGCCGAAATGAAAAATGCCTCTAGTAAAAAACTTTCAGAATTCAGACTTCATTAAAGTCAAATCTTGTTAAGGTAAGTGAAAACTTCAAAGAATATGTATTTTTGATTTATTTCAACCTTTAGCTCTATTTTGTCAGTATCATGCTGTTTAAAATGTCATAAACCATTAACAACTAATGAAAAATCCACTCGTGGTTTATGTTTGAATTTTGAAATACATTGTAAAAACTGTGGGAGTATTTGTACTTTTTCAAGCTGTGAAAACATTGGGAATAAAAATAATGCTCCAGAAATTAACAGGAATCTATTTAGCAATGAGATGCATAGGTCAAGGTTTAGAGTCATTAAAAACCTTTTGTTCTGTAATGTGTCTTCCTAATCCTGTTGAACAAAAATCATATGATGTTATTAATAATAAACTTTCACTTGTTATGAAGGAAGTCGCCGAAGAAAGCATGAACAGGGCAGCTGTCGAAGAAATTCTTCGTTACCTGATAACATTTAACGGTAAGTGGTGATGGGACCTGGAAGACGAGGAGACATTCATCGTTGATTGGAGTATGTACTCTAATGGGGCCAGAAACAGGTAAGGTTTTGGATAGGGAGTGTTGTCCTCATTTTGCAAAGGATGCGACAGTTATAAAGGGGTAAATTTGGTATCAAGTACAATAAATGGCAAAGAGCGCATAAGATTTCATGTAGAAAAAATTATTTCTGGCTCTGCTGTAAGATGGAGGTAAGATTGAGGATTTTTAATCGATCAGAAAGCTTCACAACCTGAAATATTCGAACTACATAGGAGATGGCGACACAAAAACATTCAATGCCCTTTCTGAAAACAATCCATACGGCGATGACCATCTTATTCAGAAAATAGAATGTGTAGGCTATGTGCAAAAGAGAATGGGTACAAGACTTAGGAAGCTTAAATTAGTATATGGTAAGAAGAAATTATCTGATGGTAAAACTATAGGCGGTAAAGGTAAGTTAACTGATAGTTTAATTGATAAGCTTGCGCATTACTATGGTAATGCTATTCGATGCAATTCTCTAGTGTAAAGGAAATGCGGAAAGCCATTTGGGCTGTTTGGGGTCATTCTTGCAGCACTGATGATGAACCGATGCACTGATTTTGTCCTACAAATCCAAATACATAGTGTAAGTATAATTGCTGCAATTAATAATAATTTACAAAATTATAAACACAAACCCTCAGTTTCGAAAGCTGTTCGAGATGTAATTAAGCCTGTATTTGCAGATTTATCTCATCTGGCACTCCTGAAGAAATGTTTAGGAGGTAAGACACAGAATCCTAATGAAAGTTTAAATTCATTAATCTGGAAGTTTTGTCCGAAGACGATTGATTCTAGCCTTCAGATTGCAGAGATTGCTGCAAATCTAGCAACCAGCATTTAATGATGGAAATCAAATACTTATTACTATTTTAGAGAAATTTGGCTTAAAAATTAACAAAAATGTTTGTGTGTCCCTGGCTGAACGTGACAATCGTCGAATCTTTACGTCAAGAAAGAGGAGCTTAACGTCATCGTTTGAAGCTCGCAGAGCCAAAAAAAAATTAAAAAGAGTAAAGAAATGAGCTGTTTGAGCAACAGGAAGGCATATCCTATGATCCTGGAGCATTTTAGCATGTAAGTTTTTAAAATTTATTTTCTCAAATTCAATTTAAAACTTTAAAGCCTTTTTTCTCAGTTTGTGTTTTTTTCACTTACGCGCATTGCGTTTCAAAAACTATCATATGATGCATAAAACTTACAGAATTAAACTCTATCATAATCTTAAAAATCCTAGATATTTATAGTATTACATATTTGTAATGTTTTGAAAAATTTCAAATTTTTTTAAAAAATTACTTTTTTATTTTTTAAAAATATTATTTTTTATTCTTTTTATATCTAATCGCTACCATCTAATAAGGATATATTTGACTTTATAAATCAACTTATTGCTAGTAGTTAGAATTATTATTTCAGAAAATATCATGCGTGTCGTAAAACTTACTATTTGTTTCTTACAAAAAATTTTCTTATATTTATGTGCTATTATTTTTAAAATTATGATTATATTTTAGACATTTATACTTTTTCGAAACTTTATTCCTTTATAAAAATGTGTAAAAGAATCAAATTATTTCATTTTAACTCAAAGAATTATTTCTAAGTCGAAAATTGTTCATATTTGTGCTATAGAAACATTTTTACACCCCTGAGACCCCTTAAGTTTTGGGTTAATACATATTTCTGTTAAAAATTCATATTCGATACAGCAGTATCGAAAATGAATGCTATACATACTCATTTTATTGTTTTAAACTCATATTTGATACATTAACAAAATCAAATATAAGTGCATTTATAACTCATTCTGTTCTTTCATTCTCAAAATTTGATCCCGTAACTGGTTCAAAATAAAGAAACGTACTTGTTGCTCAAATTGAGAATATGCGGATTCTCACATTTGAGTAAGCGTGCATCGGAGCTATTTGAGAATGTGAAGTACTCAAAAGTGAGTAGTTTGCTCTCAGTTTGAAAATCGTTCTCGCAGTGTAGATAAATATTAACTTAAAACAATAACATAATTTTTGGTACCCTCGGCGGGACGGTGCTTTGGAAAAGGATTGAACTTTTTAGTTTTTAAAAATTTACCTTATTTAGACAAGATGGCTCTAAGTGAATTGAAGGAGAAGAGGAAAGGTCTTAGGCAAACCT